>PVIR01020608.1:0-20233 GCA_004026965.1 Petromus typicus | reverse complement strand
AAAGAAACCAAAGTAAAGCAGATAAAGTTAGGGTCAATTTTCAGTAGAAATATGTTCTACTATTATATAATCTTAAGATTAGAAAATACTGGTTTAAATAGATGATTCCACTCTGTAAGTGGTATTGCTGATGAAAATTATGAAACCAAGGGATAGAAAAGTGATTAATCTCCCTTTTTTCTAGTTCTTTTCTGTTGTACATGTCTGTCTCTTATTCCCTAACTGAAGTCCAGTCTCAGCTAAATTTGTAATATAGAATGCTTAATAATTAGGCATGTGGGATGTCAGAGCGGGAAAGAACTGTAAGATCCTGTCACACCACCCATCTCTTTACAGATGAAAAATAAAGTGTGAGATAAGTGACTTCTTTGGGCTGTTCAGCTGCTCATTGTTGGTACTGGGACTTAGCCTGACTCTGTGGATACCGACCCTGATGTCTTTTGGTTTATCATATTGCTTAGTTCAAGAAGGCCAAATTTAGTCTAGAAGGAATATGATTTCTTGGATTCCTGCTCATTACCAAATGACTTTACAAAGGTAAAGAACTTGTTTGTTTGAGCGTGGTACAAAACCCCTAAAATATGTACTCATCATCACCCTATTTTTTTCTGTATTGTGATTACAGCATGTCATAAAAAATTTAAACAAAAATATGAGGAAAGTGGGCAGATACAATTTGCCACTTGACATACCTGTCCCTTAGACAACTACCTACCCTATGAATTTACCTACCTAGTAGATCACAAACCTATAATTAAGTTCCAGAAGGCTATTTTATAGCAAGTTAGCTGTGCTTTGTGTGTGGGCAGGGTCCTAAGGATTGAATTTAGGATTTTCACTCAGGGTTCTGGGCCAAGCTGATTTTTAAGACAGGGTCTTACTGAATCCTAAATTTCCTAGGCTGACTTTAAACTTGTGATCCATTGGTCTTAGCCTCTCAGAGTGTCAGAACTACAGACAAGTTCACTGCGGAAACAGAGTCTCAGGCTGAGCTCCTACAAAACAGAAGGGGGTGGTAAGGAAGGAGCAGGGGAGAGAACACTAGGTAAGACAGTAGTGATAATGTATCCTAAATGCTGACGAGGAGTGATGATGGAATCAAATTTGATCCTCTGTATTTTCCCCTTCTTTGTAAATTGGTCATTGCTGATCCCCAGTCTTTGACATTCCCTATGTTTGTCAAAAGAGATTCACCAATAGTGGGTAACAGTTACATTTGCCAAATTTTCAGTATAATTTTATAATCTAAAAGCTTAAATTTGCTTAGTGTCTAGCTACTGTGTAATTATCTTCTGTCTGATCTTTGCTTCAGTTCCATCTTAGTAATGTTTCCCTACCTTTCCAGTTTGAAAACAGTTCTCTTTGGCAGAGAAAATGAACCAGAAAAGTCTCTGGTTTCTTATTTACAATTGCAATGTTTTCTAATGGAATTAGTCTCTTCTTTTCTCCCTTTGTTGAAACACATAATTTTCTATTCATTCTATCTAAAATTGACTTTCCAGATTAGAGAGAGAAAAACACCCAGGCTGAGTGTGTGTGTGTGTGTGTGTGTGTGTGTGTGTATATATATAATTTTTATTTTACTTTTTGCAGTACCAGGGATTGAACTCAGGACCTTCTACTTGCCAGGCAGGCATGGAACCACTGAGCTATATCCCCAGTCTTAATGTTTTACTTTTTAAAAAGCCTAGGGCCAGGGATTTAGCTCAGTGGTTCCAGTGCCTATCTTGCAAGCGCAGGGCCGGGGTTCAATCCTTTGGTAACCACATACAATACTGGGCATGGAGACTCATGCCAAGCAGCAGTCATTACCACATACTACACTGCCGGGCGTGGTGGCTCACTTCTGTAATCCCAGCTCTCAGGAGGCAGAGGCAGGAGGATTGCTGTGATGTGAGTTTGAGGCTGAGCTCAGGGCCAGCCTGAACTACAAAGCGAGACCCTGTCTCAAAAAAAAAGCCTAAAATACTTTACCTCTATAACATTCTACTTGGTTAAAGTTTAGTGTTACCAAAAATATTTCAATAGAATCCAGTAGAAAAATGATCCTCTCTGTTCTGTGAATGTCGTCTTGTGATGAGAAATCTGTGAGTGTTGACCATGATGTGCATATAAAATGTACCAATAAAAATTCAAATGTTTTTTTAAAAAGTGGTGATTAGAATGACTTTAGTGAAAAGTTATGCCAAGTCAATTTCATCTCGCTTCTGTTTTTTATTCTTACGATAGAAAAGGATAAAAATAAAACCAAAATATTTTTTAATAAAAAAGAAAATGATGATTTTATTTATTTACACCCTTGACATGTTCCTGGAAGAATTTGATATGATACATAAATATACTACTATAAAGATACTTTTATTTTTTTCTGAAACAGAGTCTCACTTTGTAATTCAAGCTGGCCCCAAACTCACTATTTTGCCCATGCTAGCCTCAAACTCAGCAATCCTCCTGCCTCTGCCTCCCGAGTGCTGGGATTATAGGCATGACCCGCCACAGCCTACACTGTGGTATGGTATGTGATTATCAGTGCTGGGTTTATAGACCTGAGGCACCACGCCCAGCATTGGTGTTATGTTGTTACTGGGGATCAAACTTAGGACCTTTTCCTTGCCAGGCAGACGCCGGAACCACTGAGCTAAATCCCTGGCCCAGTAAAGATAATTTATAACAGAAACAATGTAAGACAGTTTAGCATTATTATATATTCCAGATCCTCTATTAAGCAGTTTACATATAATTTCATTTAATCCTAAGCAGAGTCTGAAATAGTCATTCCATATCTGTTTTTAGAGGACTTTTTTGTAGGATGTGTATAGTCTCAGCTGCCTGTTTCTTAAGTACAAGGAACATACATTATATCTGGAAGACTCATGTGGTAGTTGTGAAAATATTTTAGAGCAATGACTGATTCTCAAATATTTTGATATTACTGCTTCTTTTATTTCACAGTGTTAAAAATTGTTGCGTAGTAGGCAAGCACAGTGGCACATGCTTGTACTCCAAGCACTCAGGAGACTTGAGACAGATAGAGGGAGATTGCCATGAGTTTGAGGCCAGCCTGAGGGACATTGTGAGACAGTGTCTCAGGAAAAAGGATCCCAAAGAGCTTTTGTTTGTGTGAACTATATCTACTGATCTACCCTATTAGAAATGAAGATGGATAAGTTTTTATATCATGACTGTATGAACACATGTTATAGTAGCTGTCAGGGATGACACTATCAGATTGAGCTTCTCTTTTAAAACTCCACCACACTCAGAATAAGAAAAGAGAGTTCCAACGGCACATGTTTTCATAGTATTATTATGAAAATGGTCTTGAGAGTTTAGCCCTGAAAGGGTCTCAGAGTATCCCACACCATAGTTAGAGAACCACTATTCTAGAGGAAGGATTCAGCTAGAGAGACCAGAAGCAGAATTCCAACAGAAACTTTTATGTCATCTGTGATGCCTCGGTTTCATTTGTACATGCTCCACCTGGGACCTATACATCTTTTTTTTTTTTTAAATCTTTATTGGTACATTACATATACACATCATGATTACACTCAACAATGAGAATTTGTACCAGTATATGACACTACTTAATTCTCATTTTTTCCCCATAGCCCTACCCACCCTACCACCCTCACCCCCTATATACATAAACTTTGTTTCCTTTCTTTTTTGTTATAATCTCATTATTTTCCCCCTTCACTCCATTTTGCTTTGAGTATTTTCTATTTCACAATATATAACATACATTCTAGAACTCATTTATGTCTTTATTTACTCATACCAGAGAAAAGATGTGATAATTACACATCTGTGACTTATTTATTTCACTTATGAGGATATCCTCAAGGTATGTTCATTTAAGTATAAATGATTCAAACTTACCATTTTTTATGGCAGAGTAATACTTCATTCTGTAGAATAACCACAACTTTTTTATCCAGTCTCCAGTTGATGGACATTTTGGTTGTTTGCTAGATTTAACAACCACAAACTGAGCTGCTACAAACATGGGTGCACATATGTCACTGTGGTATGAATCTTTTAATTCTTTTGTGTATATACCTAGCAGAGCAATGGCCAAGTCAAATGGGATCTCCAGTCCTAGCTTTTTGAGGAATCTGCAAACTGATCTCCACAGGGATTGTACGAGTCTACATTCCCACCAACAGTGGAGAAAGGTTCCTTCGTCTCCGCAGCCTCGCCAACATTTGTTGCTGGCTGATTTTGAAATAGCAGCCATTCTTTGTGGAATGAGATAAAATCTTAATGTTGTTTTTATTTGCATCTCTCAAACGACTAGTGATGTTGAACATTTCTTCATATGTTTCTTAGCTGCTTTTATTCCTCTGAAAAGTGTCTGTTCATTTCAGATGCCCATTTTTGAATTGGGTCTTTAAATTTGGGTGGATTGATTTTTTAAGCTCTTTATATACTCTAGATAGTAGCCCTTTGTCTGACAAACAGCTGGTAAAGGTTCTTTCCCATATTGTTGATTTCCTTTTTGCTTTGTTGGTGGTTTCTTTTGCTGTGCAGAAACCTCTCAATAGGATGAGATCCCATTTATCGATTTCTTCTACCAGTTCTTGTGCTATGGAGGATTTGTTCATGAAATCTTTCCCTAAACCAATGTTTTCAAGAGTTTTACCTAACCTATTTTGTAACAGGTTTAGTGCATCTGTTTTAATATTTAGGTCCCTATTCCACTTTGATTTTAGCTTGGTACACAGTGAAAAAGCTAGGTCTACCTTTAGACTTTGGCAGGTTAAAGTCCAGTTTTTCCAGCACCATTTGTTAAATAGGCTATCCTTCCTCCACTGAGGGTATTTGGCTCCTTTGTCAAAAATGAAATAGCTTAGTGTGTCTGGAGTTGTTTCTGGATCTTCTAATGTACTGCACTGGCCCTTGGGTCTGTTGCTTTGCCAGAACCATGCAGGTTTTATCACAGTGGCTTTGTAGTATAGTTTCAAATTGGGGATCGTAATACCATGTCCTTATTGCTTAGAATTGCTTTTGCTATTCTAGGTCTTTTGTGATTCCAGATGAATTTCTGAATTATTTTCTCTAGATCTATGAAATATGCTGTTGGAAGTTCAATTGGGATTGCGTTTAATCTGTATAATAGTTGTGGAAGTATAGCTATTTTGATGATATTGATTCTTCCAACCCAGGAACAAGGGATGTCTTTCCATTTTCTGGTATCTTCTTCTATCTCCTTTTTCAGAGTGCTGTAATTTTCTGAGTAGAGGTCTTTCACCTCCTTTGTTAGATTAATTCCTAGATACTTCATTTTTTTGGATGCCACTGTGAAGGGGATTGATTCCCCAATTTCTTTCTCAGTGAATCTGTTGTTTGTGTATATAAAGGCTAATGATTTTTGAGCATTAACTTTGTATCTAGCTACACTACTAAATTTGGTGATTAGATCTAGTAGTCTCTTGGTTAAGTTTTTAGGATCCTCTAGATAGAGTATCATGTCATCAGCAAATAATGACAGTTTAACTTCTTCATTTCCTATCTTTATTCCTTTTATTTCTTTGTCTTGCCTAATTGCTATGGCTAATGTTTCCAGCACAATATTGAACAGGAGTGGTGAAAGTGGACATCCTTGTCTTGTACCTGATCTTAGTGGGAAAGCTTTCAGTTTTTGACCATTTAGGGCGATGCTGGCTGTTGGTTTCTCATAAACAGCTTTTATTAGTTTGAGATACAGACCTTCTATTCCAATTTTCTGCAGGGTTTTGATCATAAATGGGTTTTGGATTTTGTCAAATGCTTTTTCTGCATCGATTGAGATGACCATATGGTTTCTGTCCTTGAGTTTGTTAATGTAGTATATTACATTTATTGATTTACGTATGTTGAACCATCCCTGCATCCCTGGGATGAATCCAACTTGGTCAGGGTGTATGATCTTCTTGATGACTCTCTGTATTTTGTTTGCTAGTATCTTATTGAAAATTTTTGCATCCATGTTCATTAGGGAGATTGGCCTGTAATTCTCTTTTTTGGTTGGGTCTTTATCTGCTTTTGGAATCAAGGTAATGGTTGCTTCCAGAAATGAATTGCTGGTGGTTTGGGAGTGGAATTTGGGAGTGCTGCTTCCCTTTCAATTTCACTGAAGACTTTGAGGAGTAGTGGTGTTAACTCTCCTCTAAAAGTTTTGTAGAATTCAGCGGTGAAGCCATCACACCCAGGGATTTTTTTTGGTTGGTAGGTTTTTTATTACATTTTCAATTTCACAGATTGATATTGGGGTGTTTAACATTTTTATGTCCTCGTCATTCAACTTTGGAAGTTCGTATGTATCTAGGAATTTACCCATTTCTTCTACATTTTCCATTTTCTTGGAATACAAATTTTCAAAGTATGTGTTTATTATTCTCTGTATATCCACTGGGTCAGTGGTGATTTTCCCCTTTTCATTTCTAATAGCATGGATTTGAGCCTTTTCTTTGTTTGAGAAGGTTGGCTAAGGGTCTGTCAATTTTATTTATCCTTTCAAAAAACCAACTCTGATTTGTTGATTTTCTGTATCATTCTCTTAGTCTCCCTTGCATTAATTCTGCCCTGATCCTTATGATTTCCTCCCTAGTATGAGCTCTTGGTTTGCCTTGCTCCTCTTTTTCTAGTAGCTTAAGGTTCAGCATTAGATTGTTAATTTGAGTTTGCCCCATTTTCCTGATATCGGTATTCACTGCTATGAATTTCCCTAATAGAACTGCTTTCATTGTCATAAGTTCCTATAGGTTGTACTGGGGTTATCATTCAATTGTAGAAACTGTTTAACTTCATCTTTAATTTCTTCTATGACCCATTGGTTAGTCAGTAGAGTATTGTCCAATTCCACGTCTTTATGAAAGTCTGGGGATTTTTTTTTTTTTTTTTTGCTCTTCATCTCTAGTTTGAAGGCACTATGATCTGAGAGTATACAGGGGACAACTTCAGTTCCTTTGCATTTACTTAAACCTGTTCTATGAACTAGCACATGGTCTATTTTGGAGAATGATCCATGAGCAGCTGAGAAGAATGTAAGTTCTCGCTTAGTGGGGTGAAATACTCTGTAGGCATCTATTAAGTCCATTTGTTGGAGAGTTTGGTTTAGCTCAAGCACCTCTTTATTGATTTTCTGTCCAGTCTATTTTTTGTGACAGTGGGGTATTGAAGTCCCCTACTATTATTGTATTGCTGCTTATCTGGCTTTTCATGTTCATTAGTGTTTGTTTTATATAGCTAGGTGCACCTGAGTTTGGGGTGACTTATACATCTTAAATAGCCTTCTCATTCTTCTAAGGGGCTTCACTCTTCAGCTCTCCCTTCCAGAACTGTGGAACTCTCTACTCTGTATTTTCAGGTTAGCTGGGATTCGCACTCTGATGGCTTGTGTTTCTTGCTGTGCTGCCTGGGCTTCCACACCCAGTCAAGTGAAGTCACCTCTTAGATGAGTTAATCCTACCACTGTTACCACTTGTGGCCCGCTCTTGATCCCAGTAGGTCTCCATATAGTGCAGTTTATGCAGCACTCAGATAATGCTTGATTCAGGATGCCACATTTTCAGAGACATTGACAAATGAGGAGTCATCTGGATGAGAAGTGTGCAGACCACACGTGTTTCCACAGTGTGACCTCAGCCTGGTCTAGGTTCATTTCTGATCATAATTCCTCCAGGAAGCTGGCAGCCTTTGTTCAGCTCACACTAAATTGTCTAGTCTCAAATGTGACATCGTACTTCAGGTTTCCATTCTGTTGCATGCTCCTATCTCTCCCTGGTGAAATCTTGCTTTAACTTTAAGACTCAATTCAAATGTTAGGTCTTTCAAAAGACCTTCCCTTGATTTTTTCAAATATTTTCACTTTTCTGTTTCACTCAGCACCTTATACATGCTCCAGTTATGCATGAATCAAAATTAGAATCTGGTCCTAAGTTTGGCATATGTTTTCTATAAAGAGCCGTGTAGCAAATATTTTAGGCATTGTGAGCTATGCTGTTTCTATCACAAGTATTCACATCTGCTGCTTTAGGTAAAAATAGTTTAGACAATTCAAAATGAATGTACATAACTGTATTCTAGCAAAACTATTCATGGGCATTGAAACTTGAATTTCTTATAATTGTCCATGTCAAGAAGTATTCTTTTGACAATCATTTAAAAATACAAAAATGCTTCATAGTGCCAGGGCTGTACAAAATCAGGAGATTAGATTTGGTCCACTAGTCATATTTTGCTGACCCCTAATATAATTGCTTTGTTTATTGCTTAGACATTCATATATCCATTCACTTATGGAACAAGTACCTATTTGCTGAATATTCTTTTAGGTAACATAAAGACAATGGTAAGAGACACATATGTTAGTAAAGCCAAAGTTTTTCAGCTCACAGCTTGCTGAGCTCAGAGACTTTCTGTTCCATCTTTACCTGGGAATGGTATATTTCTTGGTAAATTTTAATAGATACAATAGTGAATAATTGACCAAACGAATGAACAGAGAAATAAGCTATATAAATCTTTATACTTAGTATTTCTCTTTTGACTGTATGATTGCAGTCATACAGGGAAGTGCTACCTGAACAAGTGATCAGTCTTAGTAGATTATTTGAGTCGATCATTATTGAATCTAGACAGTGTCACATTTACATTTTGTCTATTTATGGGAGTGCTGTCACAGTGGAATACTTTAAGGCGCGTTGCCATTTTCTGTGATAATCTGGGTAGATAGATAAACTGGAGGAGAGAAGCTTTTAACTAAAGGAAAATCTGCTTATTCCTCATATGTCTGAATATAGCTGTCAGTCCTATAAATGCTTTATTTTAAGTACTAAAACCTTAGGTTGAATTATATCAGCGTATAATATTGCCATTTACTCATTGATACTAATTAGCATCTTTTAAGATATTACATTGCTTTTATCTGGTTTTTCAGCATTAGAGCACATAACCTTAAGAGACTTATTACCTCAAACAGTTTTAATCATGAAGACATGATATATATATTTTTTCTTTTTGTAGGAGAGATAAACTTTGGATTTGCATGGAATTTTGTGGAGGTGGTTCTTTACAGGATATTTATCATGGTAAGACCTGTGTTATATATTTATAGGGATTAAGTAGAATTACATTCAGATATTAGCATTTTTTAAGGGAAGTAAAACTATGTTTTGTCATTATAGTATTTGGATACATAAAGATATTTGAGATACATTTGGATGAAAAAAGCATTTGCTTTATAAAGTTGGAAAGCTGCATGCAGTTGGATTATTAGCTAATTCTGTAGAAGGTACAGTCTTGTAGAAATGGAAAGATCTTTGGGTAGGAATTAAGCCAAGAGACTTCACAACTGATACAGGAATAATGATTAAGCAAAATGAGAATAAAATTGATTTTATTCTCATGTATTCAGGTAGTACCAATTAAATGTTTATTTTGTGAATAAATCATTTTTAATTGAGATTCAGTAGTAAATAAAAGAGACTTGTAAATTAAAATAAATAGCATTTCCTTTGTTTTTCTCTTCTTTTTCTCTCCTAGTTCTGTTAGTGAATTATTACATATTGCTAAGAAGACTTTTTCTGAAGATGTGCTTTTTGAGCAATGTTAAATAATGTCTTAATAATTCAAGAAATCAATTTTCTAAGAAAATATTTTGGAAAAAATATTTTATAAACATATATAATATTTATATATTGTTTTTTCCACTACGGCCCTCTTAAGTCATTTTAGGGGTTGATTGTAGTAAAGGAAATGGGGGAACACCATTTGAGTAGAAATTTGACTATTTATCTATATCCTTTCTTTTCACTATATATTCTTAATATAGGTTTTATTTACACATTGATGTAGTAAGTAGGCCTCGGTCTCTTCCTTCTAAACAATAGTATGTTAATGTACAAATATAGTTGAAATGGGAAAAAGGAAATAATAAATTTTCCAGAATTTTAATAAGTTTAATGAGGAAGGTGGGCTTAAAGTTGACCTTTAAAGATGAGAACAGTTGGAGTAGAAAGATAAAGAAGTGAATTCTAGGGGCCAGGGAGTTAGCTCAGTGGTTCCGGCGCCTGTCTTGCAAACACAAGGGCCCAGGTTCTATCCCCTGGTAACCACATACCATACTGGGCATGGAGACTGACCCCAGCAGCAACCAGTACCACATACCACAGTGCCGGGCGTGGTGGCTCACGCCTGTAATCCCAATACTTGGGAGGCAGAGGCAGGAGGATTGTGATGTGAGTTGGAGGCTGAGCTCAGGGCCAGCCTGAAACACAAAGCGAGACCCTGTCTCAAAAAACCTAAAAAAAAAGACGTAAATTCTAGGGAAATAAGACAACAGTAACGTGGCATGAAAGCGCAGCGCCAGAGACGCTTCTGTTGACCTGGGCACTGGGCTTGGATTGGGGGGCCCTGGAACCCATGTGAGAAAACATCAGAATGTTTCTGCTTCATGAAATTATTTCTTTTCTAAGGACATCAATTGCTTACCCAGGCCTTTTAATCTCTCTCCTGGAATTACAGTTCAGTGTATATACACGTGGTCCATGCCATGTTTATACTAATCAACTGGGTCAGTGGAAGAAATGACTGTGTGGCACTCTGGGTGTTCTCAAGCATGCGTACTGGGGATTTACATACTGATGTAAAACCTCAAGTTCCGGGGCCAGGAATGTAGCTCAGTGGCACTGCTCCTGCCTGGCAAGTGAAGTTCAGTTCCCAGTGTGACAATAAAACCCAATAAAATAACCCAAAATAAAATTATCTTCCTCCATGGTCGTAATTTGGCTCCACCCAGATTTCCTGGATGTAAACTTTCTCATGCTTCCAAGGTCATGTGTGAGAACACGTGTTCCACGCTTTGTGTTCATATCCCCTCTCTCTCTTCTTATTCTTATGCCATTAGTTATATGAGAAGTAGTGCAATATTTCTTTATTTGGTGAAAAGGAAGCTCTTCCATTCTTTTTATTTGTTTGTTTATTCAGGTTTTTTGAGACAAGGTCTCGCTTTATAGTTCAGGCTGGCCCTGAACTCACCATGTAGCCTGGGTTAGTAGCCTCAAACTGGAGGCAGTCCTCCCTCTGTCTCCCAAGAGTTTGGATTACAGGCTTGAGCTGTTATGCCCAGTAGCTCTTCCTTTCTAAGAACCCTCAGGCTTATGAGGTTCTTGCATTTTCGTTTTATTTCACACGTAGATTAAAATTACAGTAGATCTTATGGAGAATTTGCCAGAAATGTCCACTTCTTTGTGATGGAATCCTATTTTTCCTATTATTTCTAAAATACCACTAAACCACTTTTATATTTTATTTTATGGCCCTCATATTATCATCTACTACATATAATTTTTTTTTTTTTTTTTTGAGACAGGGACTCGCTTTGTAGTTCATTCTAGTTCCGAACTCACTGTGTAGCCCACGCAAACCTCAAACTCACAGCAGTCCTCCTGCCTCTGCCTCCCAAGTGCTGGGCTTACAGGTATGAGCCACGACTTCCAGCACTGTGGTTTGTGGTACTTATTGCTGGTGGGTGTGACTCACCACACCTGGCATTGTTGTATGAGATTACCAGGGATCAAACTTGGGACACTGCACTTGCAAGGCAGGCACTGTAACCACTGAGGTAAATCCCTGGCCCTCCATATGATTTTATAAATTTTGTTTGTTTCTTTGTTCTGCGGTACTGGAAATCAAACTCAGGTCCTTGTGCTTCAAGGATAGGCACAGTACCACTTTAGTTAAATCTCTAGCCCATATTTTATAAGTTTTAAGTATTCTTGAAAACAGAAGTGTTCCAATTATCTATTGATATACAACAAATGCTCCCAAAGTTTGGCATCTTTTAAGGCATTTTTTTTTATCTCAGAGCTTCTGTGGGTCATGATTCCATAAAGACTTTATGGGTGATTCTGATGGTGGTTCTCTGTGAGACTGACTAGAGCTACAGCCTTTACTATCAAGATAGGCAGTCCACTGATATGACTATTGGCAAAAGCTTCTGGTCCCTAATGTCTGTTGGCAAGAGGTTCCCTGCCATGTAGATCTTGCCATAAGAATACTTGAGCTGGCATTCTCCAGAGCCAGTGACTCCAGACAGACAAAGCCTTTTCCCATATAATCTCAGAAATTAGATTCTGTCATTTCTGCCATATTCTTTTCTTCCCATTCTCTTATTTAGAGGCAAGTCATGTACATGCAGCCAATGCTCAGGAAAACAATTTCCAACTCTGGAAAGGAGAAATATCAAAGAATCTTTGGACAAGTTTTTTCTGCCATGGCAGATGGTACCTTTTGAAATTATTTTTTTCCATAAACTTCTTCTCTTCCTTCCTTTTTTCTCCACTAACTTTTTGTTTGAAGAATTAACATAAAACCTTTCAATTATCTAGCATATAGGATGTTTTTAATGTTTTCCATTGAACTTTTTTTCCATTTAATAATATCCTTTGACAACTTTACACATTCTCTTATATGGTGAATTGTCTTCTTAATTTACAGTTTTGGACTTGAGATCATCTTTAGTGAGACTTTCCAGTGGGGATTGGCTTTTGAGGGTATGTCCTTTCAGAATTGTCTCCCAAAGCCAGCCTAAGTGATTACATTGTTTCCAGTATATACATACATACACACACACACACACACACACACACACCCCCACACACATTTGAACCCTACACCTGAGTGGCAGGTCTATGACAGTAAGTTCTAAAGAGAGACCTTTTCCTTCCTATTTGGATCCAAGCCATGAGAGCCAAACCCCTAATTATCTGTGCTTGCCTACTGTTTTAATGTAGCCCTGTGAGAGCCCTAGTTTTATGTGAGCGTTATTTTAACTCTTCTTCTGCAGGCCCAGAGCCTTGTGTTCTATGCCCAAAACCAAGATTAACCTGTAGTGACAGCTAAGTTGATTTTTCATAATCTTACTAAGTTTTTTTATTTCACTTTTTATTTCAGCTCCTAGAAAAGTCTCTTAATGTTTGTGAACTTAGGCCTTTGAAAGTTTTTTATTTTTAAGTTTCTTTCCTAGGTGTTTTTAAATATAGAACTCTCTTACTGGGAATGGATTTAAAAACAGAAATTATATGATGTCAGACATTTCAGTGTGGCACTATTTTACTAAGATGCTCAGTGAAATAGATTTTTCTCTCTCATATTGTAAAATACCATAGCTACTCAAATGTAGAACTAAGTATGTTTATAAGCTCTTAAGTTTGGGTGAATGTGAGTTAGCTATCTAGCAAAAATTCTATTACAGTTTAATTCAATTTCTAGAAGAGTCTCTTCTACCTAATACATTTCTATATTATAAAGTTGTTTAACAGTGAAAAAGAGAAAAAATGTTTTTCTTAGTAGATAAATGCTGTGTTAGTTCATTTGTGTGGCTATAACAGAGCACTTGAGATGAGGTCATTTATTTCTCACAGTCAGACATTGAAATATTTCTTGACAAGTTCAAGATCAAGGTACCAGGCAGGTTCAATATATGGTAAAGACCTCTTCCTAAGAGATGATGCCACCTGGTCCTCACGTGGTGAGAGGGAAGGACAAAAGGAATGTGGAGTAATTCCGTTAGGAAAGAGATCTCATGGACCTCCCTACTCACTTACTGAGACCTCGACCTTGATACTGTCCCATTGGAGATTAAGCTTTAACATGAATTTTGAAGGAATACATCCTCAAACCTTAACAGTTGTACACAGAAAATAAAGATGTAGATAAATAGATAAGGAAGGATTTTCATGATAAAGTTGAAAGGGCAGATTTCAGAATTGTGTACAGTACACACATTCACATACAGATGATTCTTGACTTTACAATAGTTCGACTGACACGTTCAGTAGAAACCATGCACTAAACATTGAATTTTGATATTTTCCTCACTATTGTTGTGCTATAGTGCACTCTGTCACATTGGTGGGCAGCAGCAATAAGCTGCCACTCCCGCCTAGCCATGCCTTCACACAGGTGAACACCTATTGTCCATAACGCACCGTGTTTCTGAGCTGTGATGTTCAGTGGTTACACAAATGAAGTGCATTTTCAAATTAGGAACTTAGGCTATTTTCATCTTACAGTGTGTTTATCAGTATCCCATTATACGTTGGGGGATTCTGTATATGTTACATAAAATGTCTCTGCATAAAATCATCTGATAGATTATAGACCAAACCATTGATGTTGCTTGTTACTGAATAATATTTTGGATAAGGAGGAGATCTCTACTACGGAATTTTTATGGTGAACACAAATTAGTTAAATAATTAGAAAGCTAATGCTTTTAGGAAAAGGTATTCATTCAATACTAGCCATACTGTGTGTTAAACATCAGTGAGTACTAGCTAAGCCTCATGGGGATTCTTTTAACATCTAGGAGTTGCCGTTGGATCAGAGGTCTGAAAATGAAAACAGAATTCATTTGAGTTATTTACGCATTCCTTAAGCATTGATCTGCTGCTCCGTGCCAGGCACTGCTCTAAAGACTGGAAATGGAACAATGATTAAGTCAAACAAAATTTAAATTAAAAAAAACCCTGCCTAAGTAGAAATAACACTGTAATAGAATTTTTAAAAATATATTAAGTGTTGCTTAGTAGGATGTGCAAAACTTTGTCACTTACTGCAAAACTTGCATTGATTAATCTTATTAATATTAAATTTTCTTCTCCTATAGTAACTGGACCTCTCTCAGAACTGCAGATAGCATATGTTAGCAGAGAAACACTACAGGTAAATCAGATGCTAATTCAGAAGTAATATTTATTAAATTATATGTTCAATTATTGGACATTACATGTTAAATAATGCTAAAATATTCTAGTTTAGTAAACTCTTGAAGACTTAATACTTTGGGTAGAGAGATTCTGGGCATTGAACTCATAACCTTGCACTTTGCAAGCAGGTATCGTGTCCCTGAGCTCAATTCCCGGTCCAACTTCTAATGCATTTTTAAAGTGTATGATGAATTCTTGTTATATTTGTAGATAACATGGTAAAGCCTAAATGTGATGTAATAATCTAAAATTAAAATACTGGATTTTTTGTTGGATTATGTTTGTATTCCCCTTAATAATGAAGAAAGACTTGAAAATTAACCACTGTCGTGGGAACTGATATAACTTAGTGACAGAGTGCTTGTGCAGCATGTGTGGCGTCCTAGGTTCAATTTCCAGTAAGTCAAAAAAAAAAAAACCAAACCAAACCCAGTTAATTTCAGACTATTTGCAGAGTTTACTGAAAATTGTCTTAGAAATATTTGTAGTTCCAAATGAGCTTCATTTATTTTTCCTATTTTTCTTGACTCAGCTGTCTTAAAACATATTCATTAAAATAAATTAATTACGACTAGACCTTTTCTAAAGAATAAATAAAATACAGGCACTACTCAGTTAATCACTTAAATTAAATCTTTAGTTGTTCTATGTGATAAAATTTATTTTTCTTTTTGAAACTCTAGGGATTATATTATCTTCACAGTAAAGGGAAAATGCATAGAGATATAAAGGTATGTATTGTATTTTTTTTAAATAATAGCCACTCTTCCTTTTTAAATATTCTGATCAAATTGCTGCACAGAATTATTTTGATTATTCTGTTTGATAATTGATTATCTGAAATAATACACTACTATAAAAAAGGTGACTGGTACTATCAGTAGTTTGATTTTTTATAGTAGCATTGTTGAGATAGAATTCATATGCCATAAAAATTCACCTTTTTGTCATCAGTGATTAATGTAATAGCTCTTGTTAGCTTATTTGTAATTCTTTATTTGTAAAATGCAGATTAGGTCCATAGCTTCCATCAGTTGCAGTTTTTAATAAGTTTCATACTTTGAGTGAAAGCTAAGAAATCTTTGGAAATTAGGGCCGGGGAGTTGGCTCAGTGGTTCCGGCACCTGTCTTGCAAGCGCAAGGGCCCGGGTTCGATTCCCCGGTAACCACATAACAACACTGGGTGTGGAGACTCACGCCCAGCAGCAACCAGTACCACATACCACAATGCCGGGCGTGGTGGCTCACGCCTGTAATCCCAGCACTCGGGAGGCAGAGGCAGGAGGATTGTGACGTGAGTTGGAGGCTGAGCTCAGGGCCAGCCTGAACCACAAAAAGCGAGACCCTGTCTCAAAAAAAACCTAAAAAAAAAAAAAAAAAGAAATCTTTGGAAATTTTAGCTGTAGAATTTTTAAGGGAACTATCAATAAAGTAACAACGTGGATGGATTAAACCTGGGTGTTTGCTGGTGGTCTTTCCTTCAGCAGCAGAGGAGAGAGCGCAGCTCCTCCAGATATGATGGGGGGAGGGGTTGGCTCAGTGATAAACTATTTGTAGTGACAACACTCCAGAGAATAGTTTGTAAAGATACTACCAGCTTCTCAATCCAGATATTTCCTTTTTTCATTTTCTTGTCCCTTCTTCCTTGTTCATGCTTCCTCTGACATCTCTTCCTTTTTTATTTTTCAAAGTTTTCTCTAACATAAAGTTTCCTAACCTTTTTAAATGATGGGATGAATTATATTGCTCTTTGAGTGTCTGTTGAAATTTATAGATTCTTTCTTTAGAAAATACTCTTATACCCGTGCCCTCATATTTTTCTTGAAATTTTAGTGGCTCCTGGGTTACTGATGAGATCTGTATTTTAGATATTTTTTTATAAGCCACTTAAAAGACAAAGGAAAGTTTTTAAATGCAAAAGTACAAGAGTTTATATGAACACTCATAAAAGAAAGGTTCCGGGCTGGGGATATAGCTCAGTGGTTCCGCTGCCTGTCTTCCAAGTGCAAGGACCTGGGTTCGATCCCCGGTACCCACATAACAATACTGGGCATGGAGACTCACCCCAGCAGCAACCAGTACCACATACCACAGTGCTAGGTGTGGTGGCTCACGCCTGTAATCCCAGCACTCAGGAGGTAGAGGCAGGAGGATTGCTGTGATGTGAGTTGGAGGCTGAGCTCAAGGCCAGCCTGAACTACAAAGCGAGACCCTGTCTCAAAAAAAGAAAAAAAAAGAAAGGTTCCACATTATTACCACTTAGATAACCTAAGATAACTTATATATTAATAGATTTTTGTCAGAAATGAAAGTTGGCATGCATTCCAAGCAAAAAAACCAATTACAAACAATGACACAGAAATGGGCAAGTATGAGGCTATTTTTGAGGACATAAAATCCATATTATATCCTTGAGGAGAAGATAATACATGAGATGAACAGGAATGGAGGTTGGCTCAGTAGTTGGGTACTCCACTATGCAAGGACTTGTGTACCAGGGAATGGGGGAAAATGAGAATTAAGCAGTGTCATAAACTGGTACAAATTCTGAATGTTGAGTGCAATCATGATGTGTGTATATTAATGTGCCAATAAAGATTCAAATTTTTTAAAAATAGAATGAAAAAGAATTTGACCATCATACTATACTATCTCTACCCTTGTCTCGGCCACCATTGTATCTCATCTCATCTGGACCTTGGTAATAGACTCATGGCTGGTCTCATTGCTCCCTCTTTTTTTTTGTGTGTGGTATCTGGTATCAGATTCAGTACCTTGTGTTTGCAAGGCAGATGCTGTAACCACTGAGCTAGATCCCTGTCCAGTGCTGCCTTTTTTGAGTAGTTCTATAGGCACCTTTCCACCTGATAGCCAAGGTCATCTTCTAAAGCCATATCTTATCACTCTTCTGCCTATACGATTAGTTTCCTTTGCACTCCATATAGAGTCTGGATGCTTTTATCACAGCCTACAACAGTGGTGGCAAACCTGTGCTGCAGCAGGCTGTTGGAATCATTAAAAGCTCCTAAAGATTTGTCATCACTGAGCTAGAAGGTTGGGTATGGTTCAGCCTCTGCATTACCCTTATTCCTGTTTTTTATTATTTATTCTTATAATGTTTGAGCTCATTCTGCTCTGTTTCTATTGAGTGCTCTCTAATATCACCGTTTTAGAGAGGCCTTACTTTCCCTTTTTCAGAACACTTATCTTACCTGATTTGAGTCATTTGTTAGTTCAATGATGAGTATTTCATTTTAAGAAATTATTTTCTTCTTGGCTGTAAGTTTTGTAAGAACTAGTATTTAGGGCCAGGGATTTAGCTCAGTGGTTCCGGTGTGCACTTTGCTAACACAAGGTCCCAAGTTCGATCCCCAGTAACCACATACAATAATGCTGAGCAGGTGACTCATGCCCATCAGCAATTAATATCACACACCACAATGCCAGGTGTGGTGACTCACACCTATAATTGCAGCAATCAGAAGGCCGAGGCTGGAGGGTTGCTGTGAGTTCCAGGCTTGCCCAGGCTACACAGTGAGCTCAGGGCTAGCCTGAACTACATACGTGAGACCCTGTCTCAAAAAAAAGAACTGGAACTTATTCTTTACTTAAACTCAGAACTTAAATAGCACAAAGATACTAGTTGTCTTTCAGGGAGAAACATGAAAAGAAAGAAAAAGCATCAAAGGTCATAATGAACATACAGTATGATGTAAAGTATTACAGGAATATTAGTCTTCAGTCTAGGGGAAGGCCAAACTGAAGACTGCATTAGTCTTGATAGCTAGGGTATGAATAAGTCAAAACACCTGTTCTAGTCTCTTCTCTTTCTTTTGTCTGTGCTCTTCCATTATTCCATAGAGCTGTAATAGTATCATTGGGTATTTCTTAGCTTCAGTGGTGACATGGAGAACCTAGAAATCTCCCTTTTTGTTTTTGTTTTTCTCCCTCTCTTCTGTTGTTTCTTCCTCTTGTTTATTGGGACAAGGGTGGTTTCACTTGATTTTTTTGCCTATGCAAGTACTTAATTATTGATGACACCTTGGATTGAAGAACTTCCAGCTTTGGTTTGTTTGCTTAAAAGTTATCCAAAAAAGAGGGCCAGGGATTTAGCTCAGTGGTTCCGGCACCTGTCTTCCAAATGCAACAACCCGGGTTCGATCCTCAGTGACCACATACAATGCTGGACTCACGGCCAGCAGCAATCAGTACCACATACCACAGTGCCGGGTGTGGTGGCTCACACCTGTAATCCCAGCACTTGGGAGGCAGAGGCAGGAGGATTGCTGTGATGTGAGTTGGAGGCTGAGCTCAGGGCCAACCTGAACCACAAAGCTAGACCCTGTCTCAAAAAAACTTAAAAAAAAAAGTTATCAGAAAGTAGGAGAAGCTTGAAATAGCATTGTACTGAAATGTTCCCAGGTCATGGTGTTTTTACTTGATGGCTCTAAACTCTTGGGAAGGCTGTTAGGATAGGCAGCCTCATGAACCAACAGGCAAGGCACAGTCACGCACCAGCACAGGTTCAGTGATAGCAAGCTTTAAAAAAGGAAAGTTGGTTTTTATTGTTTATTTTAACAAGAAATAGTAATTAAGTTTAAAGGTTAATATAAGCAATTGAAAATGCCATCATGAAATAACATTCAGTATAGTGATCAGTGAGGAAATAACATTTAGATAAAAACTTAATATATCACTTTCATATTAACATTCATAGCATGTTAGTAGCAGTATTTTTAATGCCAAACATTTGGTAATTTTGTCAAATTGTCTAAAAAGTGAAAAGTAAATTTTCTTATGAATATAACATTTAACATTTCAATTGAGCACTCTTTAAATTATAAGAATTTCTAGGTGTAGAACTATGATTATTTTAAATATATGTATTCAGTCTATTATATATCCCACCTTAAAATGTCTGCCACGTGCTCTGACTAAAATATGTTCTCTTTTTCAAGGGAGCTAACATTCTATTAACAGACAATGGTCATGTGAAATTGGGTAAGTAAATGAGAGTTTTATCACATATACAAATCTGTTCTCAAATATGATTGAGTTTATGCTTTTTGTTTGCTGTTTTTTGTAGGATTCGATTTCCTTTCTCCTAAGACACTATATATATTTAGATAGAAATGTCATCGTGGGGCGTATTACCTCTCCATATCTATATGATATCCTATTCTTTTTCTCCTAAACACAGATAAAAATCTGTCCTGGGCAGGGGATTTAGCTCAGTGGTTCTGTGCCTGTCTCACCAAGCACAAGGGCCTGGGTTTGATCCCCTGTAACCACATAAAATACTGGGTGTGGAGACTCACGCCCAGCAGCAATCATACCATAGTGCCGGGCATGGTGGCTCACGCCTGTAATCCTAGCACTTGGGAGGCAGAGGCAGGAGGATTGCTATGATGTGAGTTTGAGGCTGAGCTCAGGGCCAGCCTGAACTACAAAGCAAGACCCTGTCTCAAAAAAAAAAA
>PVIR01020607.1:0-30466 GCA_004026965.1 Petromus typicus | reverse complement strand
ACTCATTTTCGTTTTCTGCAAATGTCGCACTGCAGTGTCTCATCTGTCCTGCTAAGTCTTTGGTGGCTCCTGAAAGTTTGCGGGTAAGGAAGGACCTGACCAACTTCAACGCTCAGCCCTACAAGCAGCCTGTAGAAATCAGGTTTGTAAAACTTCAGAAAGCACGTCCAGCCCTGTTTCCTCAGCACTTGCTTTTGACTTTCAGCAAAGGTATTTTTTACATTCCTCGGGCTGTGAGGCGAAGCTGTCCAGCCAGGCCACCTGTGCCATCAACAACCTCTGTCTTGATCCTTTCTTATAGCCTTGTGATACAAACCTCATTTTGTTTTTTAGTTAACTCACTGGGCCGAAGCTCAGAGATCCAGGCTGCTGTATTTCAGAGTTACTATTTATTAGGGCTTCCTGCTAAGTCTGCCTGACAATGCCATAAAAGAAAGCAGGCTTGCGCCTCCAGTCCTTGAATGTTGCCAAGTTCTGTGAAAGCTCTGAGCTCTACAACTCCAAGCCGAGGTAGAGGAAGATGCAACCGGATGGACTGTCTGTTTCTTAGGAGACTTGGTGAAGGGCCCGGAGTCAGATTTAGAGCGACCAAACTATGCCAGGACAAGCAATCTGTCTCATGGCCACATTCTCCACCTTCAGCCCTCCTGTGGGTGCCCTCCCTTCAGAGTGCACGTGCTTCCTGCCTCCACGGGGCAAAGCGTCTCTGTGTGTGCACGTCTGTGGATGTGTGTGACCATACACGTGTATGGCTGTTTGTGCCCCTGTGTTCACAAGCACACATTTCTCAGTGTCACAAAGTCTGTTTTCAGCTGAAACGTAACACGAAACAGGTTGTTCCCTCAAATGACAGAGAACTGTTCCAAGCCCTGTGTGCTTACAAGCTGGGTAAAAGTTAAATCCGTTTGCCTCGAGCATCAAAGGGGGCCCTCTCAGGCTCCCCACTGAACTGGCTGAGATACAGTGGCTCCACGGGGAAGACACAGCTGGAACTATGAAGGCTGGCGGGTCTCAGCCACCACCACTGACCCTCCTTAAGGAAAGCATTGTTTGCCTCCTGGCTTCCTTTGTTTTAAATTCTTGTAGGAATAAACCACACGAGACATGTCAGAGACTTTCATCTGCTTTCAGATTTAAGGCCAAGTTCCTAGCTGCAACATCCTTTTCATGTCACAGAAATCCAAACGATCCCTCGGGGTCACACAGGGTCACACCCTTTTTGTACTGAGTTGTCGTACTTCAAACCAAGCTGCGTCCCGGCCTCGCGCAGGGCTCACAACAGTCCAGCCAGGTCTGCCTTTGCCCCTGGACATCTCACCTTCCGCACTGACTCTGGGGCTTTCCATCCATGGGAACTCAACAGAAAGGTCGGCCACCTTTTGGGGACTGGCCTTTCCAACAGCTCTGAAATTTCTCCCAAAGGCCCTCAAATGTTAAATCATCTTGTAACCAACTGTTCTATGAACTACGCTACTCAAAAACAAGACAGTCCGAAAGTGTGCTGGATTCCCAAGGAGGAGACAGGACTGATGGCGTGAAGCGAAAACTCCCCAGAAAAAGTCACACTCGGTTTGCTTCGGACCAGCGCTATCTTCTTTTATATTCTTTTCCAAAGCACACCAGGGAACAGTTCCTCACAGGTCGAGGTCCTGCATGTTCTCAGGTCACTTCCTAGTGACTTCCATCCTCCGGCACCCATGCCATGTCATGAGTGATTCTGGGAGACAGAAAATGAGGATCCTGGTTCCTCCTGGGTCCTCAGCTACAAATTACAGCATTATAGTTACTCTGCTAGACTCACTCCATGTGAGAAGTCAGAGGACACCTTCCAGAGACTTCCTCCAAGGCGTGAGAGACTCCCAGAGACCATCTGCACCATCCCAAAGGATGATGCTAAGTTCCCCACTCACCACTCCGACCGCCCACTCTGCAGGAGGAGTCAGGGCTATGACCTGAGAACGTACCGAGAAGTAACACGGAATCATAGAGGCCTGGTTGAAGGGCGAGACCGTATCCCATCCCGCCTGGCACAACCTTTGCCCACAGGTGCCCTTATCAAGAAGCTTATCAGCAACAGAGAGGCCTGGCGCACCTTTTCCCAGGGTCTGTAAACTCTACAGCAGCAGGATTCTAACACAGACTGTGGCGCACCTTTTCCCAGGGTCTGTAAACTCTACAGCAGCAGGATTCTAATACAGACTGTACAGCCTCTTTGGAGTGCAGGCTTGTGCGGTGACTTCCGGAGAATGAGGAGGAGCTGGCTGGGTGAGGTCCACATCAGCAGCTCCTGAGCATGTTCTTCTCATGGGCCCTCCCCCAGCACAGAATGGGCTGTGGCAGGAGGACAGGTGCTGGCCTGGAGGGATTTCTGCAAGGCAGACGGTGGCCCTGGCTTGTGATGGCCGGTGTCTTCAAGACCCTGGGTGTGTCTTCACACCAAAGGGTACATATGCTTCAGTAGCGAGCTGTATCTTCAAGGAAGGATGGATTGGAGCAGAGCCATCTCCTGTCCCCACCCAGGCTTGGTGACAGCACCAGGTAGCAGGAAGGTCAAGGCAATAAGTGACAGGCACAAAAAGTAAATCCTGTCCTAGTAATGGAACAGGCAAGCTGCGAGCCCTTCCCCCAGGCAGACGAGCACCCCTCTCTGGCCCAGCCTTGCTGCCATCACCACACCAGAACAGCTCCTCTCCCCCCCAAGGGCCTCTAAGGTTAACAAGGAATCATCCCCTTTTCAGCAGTGGAATATTCTATTTCTAAAATGTAGGACTGGGGCCGGGGATTTGGCTCAGTGGTTCCGGCGCCTGTCTTGCAAGCACAAGGACCCGGGTTCAATCCCCGGTAACCACATACCATACTGGGCGTGGAGACTCATGCCCAGCAGCAACCAGTACCACATACCACAGTGCCGGGCGTGGTGGCTCACGCCTGTAATCCCAGCACTCGGGAGGCAGAGGCAGGAGGATTGCTGTGACGTGAGTTTGAGGCTGAGCTCAGGGCCAGCCTGAACTACAAAGCGAGACCCTGTCTCAAAAAACAAAAAAAACAAAACAAAACAAAAAAAATAATAATAAAATGTAGGACTGGTGATGAACCTAACACTTGGATTTTTGCTCACATCATCATGTATGTCTATAAAAATAATATTGCAAAGGAGTATGTTACTACATAAAATCATATATAAGAGTCATCACTATCACAAAGAACTAAACTACCCTGCAACAGGCAAGGGTCAGGTGACCGTGTGACCCTTCTTGGTCGCAGACTTCAGCCCAGTGTCACTTAAATGAGGAACTCCACAAAAAGTGCTGAATTCCAGGATAGAAATGGCAACTTGACAACAATGGTGAGGCCCAAGTTGGGGAAAAAATACACAGAAGGAGCCCAGGGCAGTTGCCAGAGCCAGACTTCTGGGCAGGGCTCTATCACCCTGCACAAGTGACTCAGCTTTTGGTAACTGAGAGGGAACCAAGCTGGGGCCAGCACGCAGATGACACGAGAGGACACACCGTCATCATCCCCACTAACAACGTTTTCAAGAAAGTGACACTCTCAAAAGACTCTGATGGCCACAGAGACTCTGACTCAAAAGGCCCCATCTCCAGCAATAATTGCTCCAGGCCTGGCTCTTGGGACAGAATGATTTCAATCAGGGTCCCCAAAAGACCATGATGGATGGATGTACAGCGAGGTCCAGACCCCCTGCTCCATCAGAGTGCTGAGATTTAGCAAGTCTTCTTAGAAACACCCTAAAATGCATCATTCTTGAAGAACCCAGAAGAAGAGGCCAAAACTTATAGTGACACCGTCCTTCTGAGATAGAAGGTATTAAAATTCAAGTCCACATTTTATAATTATTATGAATTATCATTTTACTTCACTTCTGTCTAGAGAAAATGAATGCAAAACAAATGCCATTCTTGTAGGATTAAGCAAATGTGCCACGTTTCGGAGCAGCTCTGCAGCCAGGTTGTCTGTCCTATATGAGACCATCTGTCTGTAGATGCTCAGGGAAACCCTAAGGTCACTGCCTAGGGTCTGCACCTTCCAGAGCTGACGACAGCTCCACCTCAAGGCCACAGAGGCACAGCCAGAGGCTGTGACTCCAGGCCAGAGGCCTTGATGTTCAGTTTTCCCTCACAAGCAGGAGTTATAGATCCCAGATTTCCTGCCACCACTGTGATTTCAAACATCTCGCCCTGCTCTTTTCATGAGTACATTCCTCCTCGCCAGCCATGTGGCTTAGATTTTTGCTTGGAAAGCACGGTCACCAGCCTGGCCTCACGGTGCCTCCCTTGTATGTCCGTGGAGGGATAACAGATGGCAGCTCCCCTCAGCCTATGGGTGGTGGCACACACAGGGCGCTCTGTTGTATTCTACAGCTCAGCTACCAGTTTCTCTCTTCAGCCGGGCTCAGAGTGGCTGGCTGGTCGTGGTTAGGGCCAATGTCCCTGTGATGGCCTATTTTAACCACCCTGGCTAGATTGTGGTCCCCAAGTGTTTAGTCAAATACTACTCTGGGTGTTGCTATGAAGGCCTTTTCAATGCTGTTAATATTTACATCAATAGATTTAACTAGGCAGAGCTGGGCAGGCCTCACACCACCACTGACAGCCTCGGGACAAGACTGAGGTACCCGAAGAAGGAATGCCGTCCTTGGGCCTTTAAGTCCAAGCCTGTGCCACCAGCTCAGCTGGAATTTTCAGCCTCTGGTCTGTAGACCTACACTCATGTAAGCCAGTTCTGTCTGTGTGCATGTGGGGACACACACACACACACACACACACACACACACACACACACACACACACACTATTGGTTCTGTCTCTAGAAACCCCCAACTAACAGGAGAAGTAGCCCCTACTAGAACACAGTATTTTCAGGCAGAATCACCGAGTAAGCCCCGAGCAAGCAAGGATGGAACACGCCGTCTTTGCTGTCTTCTTGTTCGTGGCCTCTCTCTTACTATTTTATTCTTTGCAAATTTATCACAACGATAAGATAGGATACGTTTTTCTCTGATCTGAAGTTTGTTTTTGTTGGCAGTACTGGGATTGCTTGGGGACACGGGGACTTGGGGTTCCTAATGTCCCCAAAGTTTTAGGAAAATGATATCATCCCATCAGTTAGCTGTGATCTCGGCCATCTCTTCAAGGCCAAACACTGTACTTGCCAAGGAACAAATGTGCTTCCTTTTTAGGGCCATCGGCCCTTTGGAGAATATGGCAGAAGTAATGTGTAAAGTGCCCCAGAAAAACACACATTCCCATGCCAGTCCGGTGAGGAAAGGTACACATTCTAGGCGCAGAAAGCTTCAAATAGGGGGAAAGTTGCACACTAGCTCATAGCAACAGAGAAGAGCAGAAGGAACCAGGGCAGGGCCTGAGCAAATGTCATCCAGCGTCAACTGATCATCTATAGGCTACTGTATGCAAAACATCATATAGCATATGCTAAGTGCTGGCAGAAAGGGTTGCCCAAGCTCAGGTCCCAGAACATGGAAGAACTAGAAAAACTTCATTTTTCTGTCCAGAAGGTTCTTAACAGAGTGACTAATCCCTCAAGCCTCACCTAGACAGTTACGTGTCCATGAGAAGATGCAGAATTCTCAGCCAGAAGTCTCCACGTTTCTCCTGCAGGGTGAGGTCTGTGGACACAGCCTGCACGGTCACATTTGCAGTACGGTCCTTCCCGCGGGTCTGCACAGGTGTCCTCCAAAGACAAGGTGATGCTGTGGGCTCCACCTCCATGCAGTCAAATGCGCATAAGGAGGAATAATGGCACCAAAGTGGCAAAACACCCATAGTTCCAGGTGCTGGGTGCAGGCATGAGGACGGGACCAGAGCTGAAGCAGCCCGCGGGAGGGACTGGGCCAGACCACACCCTGAGAGTGAGAGCAGGTCTGCTCAGGGGGAGGAGCCAAGTGACCGGGAAGGCAACGTTAGAGAGGCAAGCTGAGGGGGAAGCAGGCTAAAACCCTTCACACCGTGCAGGGATCTGCAGCTCCACCGAAGACGTCTTCCATTCCCCCCGACATCCGAATTCCCTGTCAGACACTAGGGCTCATTTTTCTCCACTTGCCATCTTGTCTGATGTAGTTCAGAGGTAGCAAGTGGACTTCTTTATACATCAGTGGTTTCAAGAAAGAAAGAAGGAGTGAAGGGAGGAGGGGCAGGAAGGAGAAAGGTCACCCAGCAAAATCTTGTAGGTTGCATGTACTTTGTTTATTTACTTTCAAAGCGCTTATGTCTGGCTATGTTCCCTTTGTTTTCAAGTGATGCCCTGACCTCAGCTACATACCTTCTTCCCCGATATTTAGAGAGTGTCAGGGTGAGTAAGGTAAGGTAAGAGGTAAGAGATAAATCAAGCTTTGAGAGAAAGTTAATAAGTTGACTGTCCTGTAAAAAGTTAAAGATCCATTACTGCATTTCAGGCCAAAAAAGACAACTCAAACTTCTCAGCAGGATTTCAAATGCCACAAGGTGTTTGTGGAGCCTCTCCAACTCATCTCAAGCGATCTCCCAGCTTTGCTCAAGAAATAAGCGTAGAAAAGTGGGGTGATCCCCAAATCGCATCCCTGTTTGGCCACTCCTTTAGTTGACTTGCTTCTTTCTCTGTAGATTCACAGCTTGGGATTATAACCAAGATGAAGCCCGAGTCCTCTGTGCCCCGCAGCAAGCCCTCAAGATGAAGCCTGAGTCCTCTGTGCCCCACAGCAAGCCCTCAAGATGAAGCCCGAGTCCTCTGTGCCCTGCAGCAAGCCCTCAAGACTGAGCCAGTCGGACATATCACAGCGCCAGGAGGATAACAGTCAGAAGAGACAGTGTCAGGGTGACAGGCCATGAGAAAAGAATGACCCCGATACTGCCTGAGAACAGAGAGCAATCAATGACGCCTCACTTTTATCCTCCCACCTCCCCACTGTGGGCTGACAGATGTTCAGGAACCTCATCAGATTCAGCCCAGACAGCAAATCATGCTGTCAGGATCAACTGGAGAACCAGTGGGATCCAGACTAAAAGGAAACGTGTAAGCTTGATTCACAAAGATTACAAATTCCGTGACAGCCATGACAGGGCCTTCAGTGGAGCCAAGATCCTTCTGAGATCTCGCGGTCTGTTTGGGTGTCTAGGTGGTTCGCCAGGAGGCTGACCCCATCTATCATTCTAGTACAGTTAGGCGACTTTCTCGACACCTGCTTTCAAATACAAGAGTCCCTCAGGATTACCCTCCCTCTGTGCTTCATCTTGAGGTACCCAGATGGGTATGTGCACCTTCTCAATGCTGTTACCCAAAGGGTCCCAAGCTCAGGGGGATTGAGGATAAAGGAAACCATGTAAGGCAGTAATGGGCATGCCTCAGAACATGGTGGCCGGCTGCTTCTCCAGGCCTAGGGTTTGCATTCAGTCAACTCAGTTCCCGAGCAGGAATTCCTCACAGGGAGAAGCACCGTCCTCTGAGAGCCCTAGGACAGCCAAGGGACACTTCGCAGCAGCAACTGGCTGAGTCCCAATGGCTCAGGAGCCAAGCCCAGGTGATTGTACCCGAGCAAGGTCAAGCGGTCTCCACTGCTTCTGACTGATGTCTGCAGTGGGTGCTTGTGGTAGATTGAGCAAAGGGCGGCTGGCAAATCCTTCCTGGCCTCGGGAGAGGGTGAACCCACTGCATTCACCATGGTGCCCCAAGTCTACTACAGACGTGCTGCCAGCCCTAGGAAGGGGGTTCTGAAGATGGAGGCAGGGACACTCTGTGACCCAGGGACTGGCAGTCCCACAAGTGCCTTCCCTTGGCCCCTGGGGAGACTAAGGGAGGAAATGAGTCCAAGGAGACAGGCTGCTTTCAAGGATTGTTAAACTCGCTGGACCCCAGCAGGGTCAGAAGCCAAAAAGAACGATCCCACTTAGCCTCTGAAGCAGGAGATAAACTTTCAGGGCTTCCTGTGCCTCAGAAAAGAGGCTGATAGAGGCTTCTCCGGTGTCCAGTGCCCTGGCCAGCCTACTTCACTCACAGAGAAAGGCCCTCAGCACTGGCTCACAAACCTGAGACTGAATTTCTCCGGGGTCCAGCCCTCAGAGGGGATGTGGGTCTTGCCTGTGACCTGCCCATAGGACCCGGCCTGCAGCCCTCAGCAGGAGCCGAACTCCATGCCAGGGCAGCTGACAGGGCGTTGGAGGCCCCAGGGTGGCCCGGCCCCAGCCCCGCCCATCCTGCCCGCCCCGGCTGACTCACTCTGGCGTGTTGATCCAGATGATGTCCAGGTGGCAATAGTAGACACACTCCTTGTCCTTGTAGGTGAAGCACGTGCAGCGCCGGGCGCGGTGGTGCACAGGGCCCCCCTCGGCTGCAGGCTCCCCAGACCGACCTGGGCCGGGCTGCTGCTCAGACTTTCCAGAGCTCGGGCCCTGCGCTGCTGTTGGGGCCCCAGTCCCCTCGCTGGCGCCAGGCGTGGTTTCTTCGCAGTCCCCCTCAGATGTGGCTGCAGGGAACCCCTGAGGCGCGCTGGTCCTGCCAGAGCCCCCAGTCTGAGGGCACGGCACGAGTCCTGCCAGAGGGATATTGAGGTGGTCCTGAGGGGCGATAGGGAAGCTCAACACCCACCAGTCCAAACACCAGAGCCGGAAGAAAGCTGCGTGTTAGCTGCACTTTGTCCAAACTCTCCAAGCTGTAGCTGACCATTCCTCTGCAAGTTTACGAGCATACTTTGAGAACAGCCTGCAAACTGCGGCTTTTGCACTGGTAGAATACTTGCACGCACTGGCACTTCGTGAAAACTTTGTGAGCTTTCTGGACAGTCTCTGAACAGTTTGCAAACTTTCTGAAAGATCTCAACTTGTTGAAAAACTGCCCGGGTCTCCAGGGTTGCGAGCCCCGGGGCCCATGGGGCAGTCCTGGCCTTCCTGTCCTGCCCCTCTCCCAGCCCTCCAGGGCTGCAGAGCCGCCTTAGCGCCCCACACGGCCGGGCCAAGCCCCCGCGCCCGCCCCAGCCCGGCCCGCCCCGGCCGTGGTTCTTTTGTGTGCACTCGCTCTGCAGAGGCGCGCCGCCTCTCGCTTACCTGCGGCGGAGGTCACTGTGAGCCCGAAAAGGAGCCACAGCCCCGGCTCCATGAACCCCGATCAGGCGCGGGCGCCCAGGACGGGAGGACGGCCGCCTGTGGCCGCGAAAGGGCCCTGGGGCCAGGCACGGCTTTCGAGTCCGGCGAGTTGGCCGCGGTCACAAACTTTCAGAGCGCGCTGCCCATCCCAGCGCAGGGCCGCGCGGCTGTAGGCGCCAGCTTTTCTGCTTCCCGCACCACCCCCTTCGCTCCCCGCCCCCCGAGGGGCAGGAGCCGCTGCACAGGGCCTTTGAACCCCAGGAGCACAGAGGGTCGCCGCGGGCGCTGGGGGAGCCGGCCCAGGCGCAGCGGCCCAAGTGCACCCCGGACTGGACGGCGAGGGGCGGGGGCGCTGGCGGAGCGTGCGGCGGCGGGGGGAGGGGGAGGGGGCGCGGTGGGGTGGGGCCGGGACAGCTGCGAGGCCTGGCCGGCGTGCACACGCGCGTGCACTCCCACTCGCGTTCACACTTGCACTGTCTCACCAGCTTGCTGCCCAGGGCCCAGAGTTCAAGCAGCGGCTGCAACCCCGCCCCAGCAAGAAGGTGATTAAAAGGCCGCCTAGGGGCTCCCCTCCTTTATCTCAGGGTCCAAGGGAAAGAACGGTTTCGCAGTGCTCACGGAAGGACACCTCACCCTCGCGCAGCCTGTCTGCCAGGGCGCGGTCGTAGTGTACACTCGCGACTCACGACCACCACCGCAGCGCCTGCCCCTGGCTCCCAGCCTGAGGTCGGAATCAGAGGCCTAGGCGAGCATCTAAAGGGCCCCAGGAATCCCCTGCTTCCCACAGCCTTCCTGGACCTGCTTTTCCACCGAAGGACTCTAGTCTCTCCCTTAGACATTTGTGGTAGACTTAAAATATCCACAAATCCTTGGTCTCTTCTCATAAAAAGCAGGGCACCTGCTGTGGAAACCGGAAGGTGGCAGAGGCTCGGAACACGTGAGGGCCATCAGGAGAGGTGCCATGGCTTCCATGCCAAGCTGGCTAGCTGGGGGTGCTTGTTCTCCTAACACAGCAACCCTGCTGCCCCGGGAAGTTCAAACCCACCCGCGCAGAGAGCCCACCCTGAGAAACCGCAAGGGAGACACCGAGGCCTGCAGCCAGCAGCCAGTGTCAGCTGCAGATAATGGAAGGAGCCGGCTGGAAGACCCGCGCTCCTGGCCCTGAGGATTCCCACTGAGGAAGTGAGTCCACCTGGGCTACTATCACAGGACACCGCAAACCAGGTGGCTTACACACAATGGAAAATTTCCCTCATAGTTCTGGGGCCTCGGAAGCCTGAGACGTCGGGTGTTGTGTCTGGGCTCACTTCCTGGTTCCCGGTGGAGCCTCACCCTGTGGGCTCACACGTGCTCCCCGTGTGATGTCTCCCAAGGACACTAATGCTTCCTGTGAGGGGCCCATCCCAGTGAGCTCATCTCCCAGCAGCCTCCCCCAGACTCTCACCTTGATCATTAGGATTTCAGCAGATGAGCATGAACTTTCATTAGGTCTCACAGCGACCTGGGCAGCATGACTGGAGGAAGCACCCAGTGTGTCACTCAGCCTGGCCTCACCGCACATGAGATTTCTCTTTCGCTGCTCTGCATCACTATGGATGCATGAGCTCTTTCCACTATGGAAAGAGCATCTTCAGCAGTCTCTCACAAGGGCCACCTTTGTACAAGGGAAGGCTCAGGCAGAGCCCCAGGCAGCTCCGTGGAGTCCTGCCAGTGCTTTGTAACATTGCTTTCATTGCACTTAATTTTATGTTTATCTTTTATTTACGCCAAGTAATACTGTCTTTCCTCCTGTAGTGCTGCACTAAAATTCCTTTCTAAACTAATTTACTTGAGTCAACAAAGTAACCTATATTAAAAATGTGAAATAATTCATCAAAGATGGTTTGGAGTCGGCAGAATCACTAAGCTGGATTCTCTATGATCACAGGCTGGACATCAAGGTCTATAGGGCAGCGAGCATTAACTAGGGAAGGGAAGAGGAGAAAGGAGGGAGAGGCAAGGAAAGGGGAGACCGACATTTTGATGACAACATCCCTGAAGGTAGATGACAGCAGTCACCGCCCAAGAACAGACATCATGAAGGAGAAAATGCATCATTCTTGAAAACAACCTTCAGAATCTGTATAAAATTAATTAAGCATGTATGATGTATTTTGGCAAATTGGATGTAGACAGAAACTTCAAAACCCCAAATCTGTTATCCATTTGTGGTGTACTGGGATAAAGGGCCAAGGGACCAAGATGCTATTCCTCTCTACATCACTGGCACAAGAACCTCGTCTCATTTTTCTTTGATGTGCTCCACACAGTGGGCTGTGGAAGGAAGGTGGACCAACCAGCTGTCCAGGCCTGGGAAGCCTGTATTCACTACTCATAGCCATCACCTTGAAGGCCCAGCGGTGAGCACTGTTTGCTTTTGTGCACCCAGCATCACTCCTTGCTTTGGTGCTAATGACATCTGTCAATTCTCCTGTGGTAGGCAACCCTGTGTGGAGCTGGTGGAATCACAGGAATTCTAGCATCTGGGACTTCCAGGTCAGCTTGTGACCCAGAACTGGGCAGTCGCCCTGCCTAGCTGTCGTGATGGGTGGGTTTGGTGCTGGAATATCCTGAACTATTGCTAGAACCCTAGAGAAAGTCGTTCTCCACGCACTGGACCAGTTGCTGAGAGAGGATATATGCCTAATGCTATTGATGGCCCCATGAGACAAGACTTCGCCTGAGGAGGAACTCAGTGGAGAGGAGAGAAAGAGATGGGCCAGGCTGAAGGCTTGGTAGATCCTTGGATGTTCTCCTGCCCTCTAGGCCTCAGATCAGCACTGTCCCTAAGCCGCTTACAGCTTTCTTTTTGTTTAAGCTTATTTGGAGGACTGCCAGACCCAACTAGAAAATCCTGTCTGGAACACTCCTTGTTCTGCTAGGCTCCAGGCTAAGCTGTGTACAGAGAAAACACACTACACATATCCAGCAGCAAGCTAATGTGAGGGGCTTAGACATTGTATCGCCCTGGGGCTGACTCAACAAAATGTACACTGGCGTCATCCCTGTCGTACGGGTGAAAAACTGAGGCTTGAAAATTTCCAGTCACAACCTATGACTGCATGGCTATTAAGTGGCAGAGTTTGAATTCGAATTCATTTCTCTCTTTCCAGGAACATAGCTCATAACCAGGGGGCAAACTGCCTCTTGAATCCATTTTCGGCATTTGGAGTTGCTCTCTTTCTCCCAAGCATCACTGAGGCCTCATCCCTCTTCAGCTTGAGAGTCCTTATTTCTGTAATCTCCACCGAAGACCACACGGAGCAACAGCAGCCATGTCTCTTCTGCAGAGGACAGCGGGACATGGTCTTCCTCTCCCCCCCAACACCCCTCCCCCGCCCCCCGCAGCTGCTGACGTCCCTTGACCTTCCGGTGCTGCCTCTCTGAGGGTCCTGTGCGCTGAGCCTCGGCCAGGTGCACGCTCGGCCGCTGTGTTTATTTTTCATCCACTTTTTCCAAGTCAGCAGATGTGCAACTGTTCCTTCAAGTCTGGAAGTCTCACTTAGGCTTTTGATTCCAAACTCAGCTGTTAAGAATATTGCACTTGATCTCAGCTAAGCATCCCCTCAAGTTGCCCCTTCATGTGCTTTATGACTCTTTTGAAGATTGTTTTCCCTTAAATTTAGGGGATTTAAGGGGAAGTAACATAATATATTATGTAGTTTTTCCATTATTCCTTTATTTCTTCCTCCCACCCACCCTGATCAGCAGAAGCTCCAGACCCGCTGAGAAACAAGACAGTAAGTACTCCCCATTCACCCCACATCTTGGCTTGTACACCCCTTCACCCCGTGATGCATTCTTAACCCAACAGAGGCAGTGCCAGGCTGCAAATCCCTTCCTTAGAGAAACATAAATTACAAATAAAATTTGGAAATTAGATGGCTGCTGCTAACTACATGTGTTCAAGGACTAAAAGAAATCAGTGGGGCCTGGGGTGTAGCTCAGGTTTGTCACACCTGCCTAGCAAGCACAAGGTCCTGAGTTCCATCCCTGGTACAACAACACCAAAACAAATCAAGAAAAATAAACTGACTGATTCCCAAAGGAGATCTGATAGTGGGACCAGGGATTTAGCTCAGTGGTTCTGGTGCCTGTCTTGCAAGCACAAAGACCCGGGTTCGATCCCTGGTAACCACATAACAATACTGGGCATGGAGACTCACGCCCAGCAGCAACCAGTACCACATACCACAGTGCCGGGCGTGGTGGCTCAAACTTGTCATCCTAGCACTCGGGAGGGAGAGGCAGGAGGATTGCTGTAATGTGAGTTGGAGGCTGAGCTCAGGGCCAGCCTGAACTACAAAGTGAGACCCTGTCTCAAAAAAAAAAGCCTAAAAAAAAAGAGAGATCTGATAGCAAATTGTTCAAGAGAGGCCTAAAGTTGCTTTCTGTGTTTTCTGTTGTGAACTTTGGTCATTGTTGGCTCCTCAGCATTCAGTTCCTATACTTCCGGCAAGGAACCACATCTTCCTGGGCCCACTCCTCGCCCATACGTCTGAGTGATGCTAAAGAACCAGGCTGTGCTCTGGGCCAGCTGATCAGTGTCACCACCTCCCAGACAGGCAGAATTATGGTCCCCTCAAGGACATCCATGTCCTAATCCTCAGAATTTGAGACTATATGGCGAAAGAGACTTTCCCATTGTGATCAGAGATCTTGAAATAGGGAACCTCATGGGATTATTCAGGAGGATCCAGGGTCAGCATGAAAGTCACCACATCAGTGACATAGAAGGCGACTGTGGAAGCCCAGGTCGGAAGGATGTGAGCACTCAAGCCAAGGAGTGCGGGCGACCTCTGCAGTGGGCACACCCGTGGAGTCAGCTCCTCTTCTAAGGCCTCCAGATGAACGCCATCCTGCCAACCTCTTCATTAGACTTCTGGCCTATGGATTAAGTGATAGCACACTTATGTTATTCTAAACACTGTCAGTGCCAAGGTACTAGAGCAGCCATAGGAAGCTGATATAACCTTAAATATGGCAGTTGGCTCAGGAATGGGCCCCAGAGCCAAAGCAAGCCAGGCAGAACCACTGAGACTCAGCTCTGGGACTCCAAGGGGGGACTTTGTCTCCCTCTGGAGTTTCTGGAAGGATCAGAAGGCAGCGTGAAGAGACCCGAAGCATCGCGGGCGGAGACAACACGATGAGGCAGGAAGTGCAGTGAGACTGAGGGGTGAGTCCCTGAACTCAGCGTGGCTCTGAGGTACTTCTCATGCCCACCATTCCTCATGCCAACTCAAATTAGGTTTCTTCACCTGCATCGAGCGTAGCCACTGTGGCTGTCTGACTTGGTCAAGACACTAGATGTTAAGAAACTCTCGCTGGGGGTGAGTCTCCACAGGCCAGCTAAGCAGCTTCCGGGGAGCCCGCTGAGGGCAGATGCAGGAGCAGGAGCAGAATGGCCACACAGGGCAAGAAGGGTGCAGAAATAAATACTTGACATTTGTCCAGGAGCTCTGGGGTTCCACACTTCCAGCAGGCAAGGCACGAGTGATCATTCCCAATCCTTTCCTGTGGGGGTAGAACCTATGCAAAGGAGGAGAGGAGGGGTTCCCTGAGCCTCCGAGAAACATGCTCCATATAGCTATGACACGCTGCACTAACCTCAGCCTCAGGGTGCCTGGGATCCTGGATGTGCCCACTTGTGACCATCTCCCAGTGGAAGTGTGCAGAGATGCTGCCTGTCAACAACAGCAGACTTAGAAAGATGTCCAGAGGGGAGAGTTATCTCTCGATCTCTGGCTTGTGTGCCGGTGCCCAGTGGTCACAGTTTGCACGGGTCCCATCCCTCCTGGGAGCCTCACCTCAGACAGTGCGTGTGCACGCATGCGCACACAAATGCTGCCCTTGTGTCAACTATCTCAAACAAAATACGAGTGCATTTCAGCCGGCGCCCCAGTGACTTCCCTGAAGGCGGGAATTTCAGGCATCCTGGGAGATTACCGGAGGATGCTTTTGAGTAAGTTAAGTCAACAGGCCACAAGCACACCTGCCTGTTTTACTAGATTGAAGTAGCCTTGCCTTTTATCAGAGGAATTTTTCACAGAATGTATCCTTCTAAAGCGCATATAATGGAGAGCTCCTGTGTTCCCCAAATGCCACCAACCGCTGGCTCTGAGAAACTCGATTCTGGCAGCTGTCGAATACCTCAATCTGTTTGTAGAATAAAAATATTCACTTAAGCATTTCTCCATTCCGAATTCACTGCAGGGAGTCTGTCCAAAGCCACTTCAAAGTGCAGTCCAACTGCTGCCCCTTCTAACAAGTTCCACCTGATTTTCCTGTTTAAAAGGAATATATTGTGATCATGGTCACTAAAATATTTAGAATTGCAGCAAAGCATGTAGGTAACAGTCATAGGCCTGGACTCACACAGACCTGTACCTCCTGGTCCTCCTTTGCCAATACAGGGACATTTGGCAAGCCTTCCATCACTCTGAGTCTCCGTTTCACTATCTGTGAAGTGGGAACAATAGTAGTATGTATCGCAGAGCTTGTTACAACACCCAGACTAAATGAGGGAGTGTATGTGCGATGCTGAAGGTAGATCCTGGAACCAAAAAGATGAGTATTTAACAGTAAACATTACCCTGCAGTGTTGGTAGCTACAGCAGTTACGGCTGCATGGGAACTTTTCTTTCCCAACAAGACTGAAAGTCCTTTGACAGTGCCACAATAGTGGCCATCCCAAACACCTCTCAGTCTTAGTGCTGGGCAAGAAGGTATCTGTAGGCAGGGCAGCTCCGTGCCATTCTGAGCTCACTCGTGTATGTGCGGATGGCTGCTAGAAGGCCCAAGCTCTCCTCCACAGAGCAAGGATCGTGCTGCTCAGCTCCTCCTGTCTCTGGTCGCTGAACAAGACAGCTGGAATCATCTCTCCCTTGCTTTAGAAGAGGTCCCAGGGCCAGAATGAATGAGCATGTCTGCGTGTCCACCTGGTACCTTGTCTGTGAGGATCTCGTGGCCATCCCTGTGTGGTTCAGGACAGCACAAGGGTCACACAGCAAAGGCAAGGGTGAGGGAGGTTAGAAGAACTTCCATTTGCAGTGGGAAATGAAGTCCTATATGTGCCTAAAATGATTTTATGATTGTGAGAAAACTATTTGTAAATGTTGACTGAGAAAACATCAATCCGAGCTCCACACATAAACTGCCAATAGAAAACATCAGTGTGTGTGGTTGGACTTGGAGAGGACAGGCGGTGATTCTTGGGACTGAAGCTCGCGCCCCTTCCCCAAACAGCAAGCTTTGTTTCCTGTGTGGAGCTACTGGCACTTCTGTGCCCAAGGTCGGAGAGAAAAAGACATTGAACCCATCTAGACCCTTTAGTGTGCCACCTACCTTCCTTCTGTTCTAGGTCTCCCTCTCACCGGGGGCACAGCTCAGATTCAGGCAAGAGGGAAAGAAACGCCATCCCCAGAGGATGGAGACCAGCGGGCTGCAAGGACAGGCAGGACAGAAGTGAGGTGACTGCCTCATCTACAACTTGTAAAGCTCCGACTATGGGACTGACTCCACGCAACTTCTCAATCTAGGGCACAAATGCTTTTTCCTTTAAAAGAAATTTCACAATCCTCTTCTTAATGAGCTCCACATTTTCTCGTGTGAAAACGATTTTCTTCAAAAAGACAAGAGAAGCCGCCTCAGCGGGACACAAGTTAAACAAAGGAGTAATGCAATTGAGTCTGGAAGTCATAACTCAAGTCCAGAAATCCAGGGAGAGCAGGGTTTGACCTGCTACCTTCTCAGAAACGGAGAGCACTGGGACCTAACAAAATCTCAAGCTGGGACTCAGTCATGGATTGGGCAGGAAAAGAAAATTGTTTGGCTTTTTTAAAAAGAACTTTCAAGCTAAATTCTGTGGATATATCTACTGGAATCACTGGGAAGATACATCTGAAAGAATACTATCTTTGCTCCTTTATTCATTTAACTGTTGCTAAGACCTTCCGGAGACAGTGTGGTAGGTGCTAAAATTACAACTAAGAACAAGATGGCGCCTCCATGCTGTTGGTGAGAAAAACAGACAAAACAAATAATACAGTGTCAAATCTGGCTAAATGTTATGATGAAAAAAGCAGAAATAGAGGGAGGAAGGGGAGACCAGCAGGTGGGGACTGAGGTGCTCTCCAGAATGGCAAGGAGGGGAAAGCAGTGAGGCAGAGTAGGCCACGTTGGGCAGACAGGGCTGCCTGGCTGGAGTGCCCCGGGCCAGCTCCAGGAACAGTCACTTAGGGACCAGCATAACACCAGCTACCCTCCCTCATATCACCAGTGAAGGGCAGTTTCTTGGAGAAAACTCCCCTGACTCTTGGGCTGAGTTGGTCTCCCATTACAGATGTTCCTGGATTTTGCCTCAGTCTTGGGGGGAAAAAAATGCCTGTTTCTGAGATGGTTGGTGAGTGTCTGTCACCGCGTGGCTTCATGACAAGCCACAGACCCGATTCCTTACCCCTCGCTGTGGCCCCTCTCCAGATCATTCCCTTCAGTTCTGTCCAGGGCCCTGTACCTTCTCATTTAGTGGAAACTCACTTGAGATGCCATGCAGCTCCCGGGGGGTGAGGACGACGGTGGGAGTCTTCTTTTAAACCAGATCTTTGGACACCAAAGCCCAGTCTGAACCAGACAAGTATTGGACATCCCAGTTTTTACGCCCTAGGTCAGTTTCCATCTGGAAGGATACTTGCAAGAGTAATATTTTCTAATTGAGACATGCTGGTGTGGGTCCCATTATTGTCACTAACTGGCATTTTTACAGAAGAAATTAAGGTGCCAAGTTAAGAAATATATATGCATAGATTCCACTAGAGGTACTCGCACCTCAAAGTTTTCTGCAGAAGTTACACCTTGCTCCCAACTCCGCCCCCTCTTACGCTCTCCAGACCTCTTAGCAGTTCATTCCTCCCGGGGTAGGTCAGCTGTCCCCACTCCCTTGAGGCATGACCCCACCAGTCCAGAATGTAAGAGATGCCTGGGGACACTTGTGGTAGGAAAGTTGTGAGCCTGTTATTCGCCTTTCCTCAATGCTGTGAATAAATGATTAATTTATGCCAGATGCGAACTCAAGATGCTGTCACGTGGTAGCAGTAAAGCCCACAGAGATGAATCTATCCATCACCCATGACTCGGAGTATTGTGCTTGGTGTCCAGGGGCAAGCAGAACTGTGACAGACTCTCTGCACTTTAAAAACCTGTGATTTGCTATGGAGATAGAGCAGAGGCAGAGAATTGTTCGAGAACAATGCAATACAGATGCAATCAGAGGGAAGTGGGAGCCGGCACTTAGAAGAGGTAGGGCCAATTCTGACAGCGCCTGGGGTCCAGGATGCCTCACTGGCATCACATATGCACGTCTTCTCCCTTACTTGGCCCACTTAAGTGTTCCTCCTACCGTTATCCACTTACATGTGACATATTTTTGTGAAGAAGACAGCATCCATTACACAAATGGAAACCAGTTTCATGTGCTGTAAATAGAAAGCAATTATAAAGTTAAATGTGAGGTAACCACAAGATGCCATCCTCAACTGTCACATGCGCAGGATGCACAGCTCTCGGCTGGACTTGTGTTTTTGGCCTGAGAGGTGTTACAGGCAAGAAGACTGTCCCAGAGGCAGAGTGGAAACTGAAAGGAGTAGCCCCATCCCTGCAGGGCGTCCAGGCACCATATCAGACGTTCTCGCACAGCACACTCCAGAGGCCTGCAGGGTAGCTGCAGGAAGCCCCACATCACAGCGCGGGGTCAGGCACTGCTCCGAGCACCTCTCTGAGCATCGTGCTTAGCACTTACATCTGTTTCTTCCTTGGAAAATATTCAAAAAGAAAGCTACCTGGTTCGTAGTATTGTCTATGAAACTACATAAATAAAATAATAATATGCACAACAAGGTAAGCCCACAAACAGAAGCCACTGTTATTTTTGCCATTATTATTCTTTTTGTAAGGACACTGACATTTGGAGACCTCCAGTCCCTGCCTGACTGGCTGAGCAGTAGGCACAGCCTTGTTTAGTGTTTAGTTACCCAGCGGACACTCAAAAGGGCCTCCCTGTGTTAATAAACTCTACTCCTAATTTTATTTCCCCCTTTTTTTTAAGTACTAGAGATTGAGCTCAGGGCCTTCACACTGAAATACATCCGCAACTCTTTCTTCATTTTTTGTTTAGAGACTGGGTTTCTCTAAGTTGCTAAATTGTCCAAATTGGGCTCAAATTTACAATCCTGTCTCAGCCTCCCAGAATGCTGGGATCATGGGCATGTGCCTCTACATGTAGGTGCTTCTGCCTTCTACTTCTGCTTACATTTTAGAAGGAAGGTAACGTTAGTCTTATCAAAATAAAATGAAGGATGTGACCGTGGCTGGGAGACCAAGGCTGAGGTTCTGGTTAACACAATCAGACTAGGGCAATCGGACTTTGAGGAACAGAGAAGAGAGGAAGAGAGAAGAGGAAAACAGAGAACACCTTGTCATGCAAATGAGCAGATCCGGATAGCCAATGGGAGAACAGCTTCAACACCTAGCTGAGGGGCCAAGGGCAGCTTTCCTGCAGGTCCCAGCTTCCTGGTCCTGGGAATTCTCACCCAGGTCCCTCACTCTGGCTGAAGGCCAGGCAAGGTGTGCCCACGTGGACCTGGCCTGTGCCCAGTCCAAAGGGCTGCCTGGGTGTGCCTCACAGTTGCCCTGGTCAAGTGCTGCCACTGCTCCTGTCATCCAGAGAATGCTGCTTCCCCAAGAAATGCCTCTCCTGGACCTGCCGAAGCTGAGGGTGGCACTAAAGCAACCTGAGTTTGAAAAAGAGTCCATCTGTTTGCAAAGTTTGAGAGTTATTTACACCTTAGAAACACTGATGGATTGTGTGGCTTCAAGGTGACCAACCAAGCGTGCAGGTGTCCCCAGGAAAGAATCTGCCACAAAACCAAGAATCTAACATGGGCTCCCAGCAGAAGTCTGAGGAGCAGACTGTCCCCAGTCTGCAGGGACACTGAGGACACTGATGCTGCACAGTGCATGTGCAGGTCACCTCCTTATGCCTGTAGTCATATGGGAATCACAGCACGTTATCACCCTGCACTGTCCCAATCCATCTTCAGGACCAGCATGGCACAGGTGCTCTCATGACCCTCTTCTGACTACCTGGGGAACTGAGGCTCAGAAAGATGGCATATGTGTGGACTTTGGTCACAAAAGCCAAAGAAACAAAATGTTAGAGCCAGGACTGAGGCCAATCTAACGCATCTCATCACGTTTTCCATCCCTTCGTCCGTGGTCGCATACCTTTGCTCTGAATGTCCTCTCCTTGAGTGGCAGATGGGTGCCACTGTCACCTTCACGTCCCCAGCATTTTGCAGTACCTGCCAGGTGCTAGCACCCAAGTGAAGCTCATCAAACAAATTTGCCGAGCCAAGCTGACGTGTGCAAACGTGAACATGTGCATACAGTTCTGGGGGAGGGCAGAGATGCACCGGTAAATAACGTGAGGAACAAAATCCCAGTGGTGGGAGGTGCCACAAAGGGACAGGAGAAGGTGAGGCCACAGAGGATGGCCACTTACTGAGGTGGCCCGCAAGGACCTGCTAGCTGGGAAAGACAGTATCTGAACACAGAGACCCTCAAGATAGGAGGAGCTGGTATTTTCTTACCTGGGAAAGATGTTCTGAGAAAAGGAGCCAGCAAGTCCCTGGCAGGGGCAGAATCAAGCTTACTACCTGACAGAAGAGAGAGCAGAGAGGACACGGGCCAATATATTAGTATTCTGGGCTACCATGACAAAACACCCGAGACTGGTGTACTGGAACCAAAATCTATTCTTTAATGGTTAGAAATCTGCAATGAAAGTTTTTAGCAAAGTCGTAGAAGATTCTAGATTCTAGAAGTCTTCCTGCCTTTCATGCAGTTTCTAGGAGACCCAGGTTTGGAGAAGTGCCACTCCAGTCTCGGCCTCCTCTGCACATGAGCTTTGCTCCAAGTCCTCCTCCTTCTTCTCTTCTTGCAAAAACATTTGTCATTTTTCTAGACCCAGTCTAATCCAGAGTGATTCCCTCTCTCGATTAGATCTGCAAAGATCCTTTTCCCAAGTAAGAGTGACGGTCACAGGCTCCCAGCGGACACATGTGTTGAAGAACCACCCTTCAGGTAACTACAGTCTGTCCTCTGGCTCCTCAAACCACTTTCTTCCCACAGACAGGGCGCATTCACCGTGTCCCAACATCCCCAAAGTCTCAACTCCTTCCAGCATCAAGTCTGTGTACAAAATCTCCCCATTGCCACACAAAGGAAAAAGAGAAGTTCCCAATCTCATTGTCTAAACCAGATGTAGGTGAGATATGATCCATCTGGGTCAAAATTTCTCTCTGGCTACGCACCTATGAACCTAGGAAATGAGTTATCTGCTTCCATACTAGAATGATAAGATGTGCAAAGGGCAGAACATTCCACCTAAAATGGAGAGACTGTAATAAGGGAACCTTGGCTCCAAGCTAATCAGAAATTTAGCAGGACAAATTCCCTTGGATTTCAGGGCCTGGGAACAGCCCTCTGTGGTTTGGGGCTCCCCTCTGCAGGCCTGGCCCCACTCTCTGTGGCTCTGAGCCTCACTCCCTGGGCCCAGAGCTGGATTAATGAGGCTCCATGCCCCATCTGCTTTGCTGTCTTGGATCATGTACAAAATAGGTTGTATTGATCAAGGACAGAAGAAGGAAGCCATTCGGGTTGCTCATGTGAGCAAGACGGAGTTGTGGCGGCTTCGTCTGGGATTATCATGGTAGAAAAAGGGATGAGCGTCAGGTCAGACTTGGGAACTGTGTCAGGGCAGAGCCAGCTGGATTTGGGAGGCCTTGATGTCATGGCAGAGAAGAGTGTTGAGGAGGAGTTGAGAGAGGGGAGGTGGCAGAGAAGTTTGAAAGTGTGTATCCTGCACGAGGGAAGAGAAGCCTTCTTGCCCTGCCAGTTGCTGGAAACAGAGAAAAGGCTCTCTGCGAGAGTGCCTTCCCAGCACTCAGCCGGTCTCGCTCTCCCATCCCGCCTTCTGTACTTCCAAATCAGAGTTCGGTTCTCATAGAAACATTTAGTGGGAAGAATCAGAGTTCTTAGACGCTGGCGCCATGTCCTCACGTTCTGCGTGTGCCTCTGTCCAGCTGCTGCAGCTCTGGAGGAGGACCCCGCACATCCTCTTCCTGGAGATTGGGCCCGGGACCCCTGCCAGCCACCTCACAGGCCCGGCCCTTGGTTCTGGGACCACCCATGGACACTAGGCCACCCTCTGTCACCATCACAGTCATTCCCAGTTCAAAGCCTTCATGGCATCTACTGACACTGCTGCTCTGACTGATGGAAGGCAAAAGGGACTGAAGGATGAAACTTTTTGAAGAAACATTGATGGTACGAATGGTATGGACGGCACACCGTGAGCAAACTAGAGGCGGCCGTGAGCTGCCTGCTTTGCACACGGGTTCCAAGAACAGCATAAAATGCTGGTATTTGTCACATTTAATTCTTTCCCTAATTTATTCTCAAATACTTTTCGTGAAGAAGTGTCTGATAATATGAGTGGTCTTGAGGGCCTTCCTCAGACCTTAATACCGTACACTGAAGTAATGCCGACTGCTTCCTGGTGCCTAGCTTTGACAAACAGTATCCATCCCACATAGAAGCAAGGAAGGTCATTTTAGCCTTATTTTACAGATGAGGAAACTGAGGCTCAGGAAGAATTAGCACTTCCTGTGTTATGACATGGGAGAGGCGGGCCTGAGGATTTAAACTTGGGAGCTGTCAGCAGATGAGTGAACTCACGTGCAACAATGTGTCACAAGACATCTCAAGGTGGGGACCTCAGCTGATCCTCTTCCCAGTGTAGCTCTGACAAGAGGCCGATCTAGACATAAGACTGAGAAAAAGAATTCAAATGCACAGAGCCACTGTGCCCCCTGTGATGACGTGCCGACTCCAGTCAACATTCCTGTTTTCTGTCTCGTCTGTTCCCTCGGCACCTGTTCCAAAGAGCAGCAGACAGGCGTACCCAGCTCCAGGGGGAGGTGGGCATGCCTGCGGTCATCTTCTGGACTCTGTATTTGTGAGCTTCACAGCCATAGATCTGCAGATGAAAATACATGGAAAAGCACTGACCTATACTGAACATGTACAGCTGCTGTTCTCATCACTGTGCTCTACACAGCATGGTCCAACCTCTAGGTACACATTCTTTCAGATATTGTACGTAATCGACAGGATATGTGTAGGTTATAAGAACATATGCCGTCATTTTATATGAAGGACTTGAGCAACCGCAGATGTGGATATTCCTGGAGGTGAGGGGAGCCCTAGAAGCAGTTTCCCCCAGACACAAGAGATAGACATCAATTTTCCCCTGACAGCCCCGTGTCATGAGCATCAAGCAGAAACCCATGGAAACCCACTGAAAGGTCACAGAGTCGGCACGGTTCACCGGACTACACTGACCAGATGTAATTAAAGTAAACAAAACAGAAAGCCACTCGGCAACGCCATGGTACAAAATAATGAAAAGCTCTGGGCCATTCTCAAAATATTTGTAAAAGAGTGGAGCAGCTAAACAAGCCCAGAGAGGACACACAAGCCACACAAACATGGTCAGTTCAAAGAATGAATGAGACACGGTGAATTTCAAAGTCCCCAGTGACTACCTCAAATTCAACCGAGCGCCAGAACCACTGCACAGGAAAAGGACAGTCTTCTCAACGACCGTGCCATGCAAGTAGGGCACCTCTGTGCAAAAGAATGAAGTTGTACCTTTATTAGTATTACATACAAAATTTAATTTTAAACGGGTCAAGACTTAAAGCTAAGAGCTAAAACTATAAAACCTTTAGAAGAAAACATATGGGAAAAGCTTCATGACATTGGACTTAGGCATGAACAACAAAAACAAAAATAGATAATTCGAATTTCATCCAAATTAAAACCATTCATACATCAGAAAACTATCACCACAGTGAAAGGACAGTTCACAAAAATGGATGAAAGTATTTGCAAATCAGTTATCCAATAAAAGATTAATATACAAAGCTAGAAAGAGCTGCTAAAACTCGTCAGCAACAACCACAAAATTGATTCAAAACTGGCAAAGGGCTTGAAGAGACTTCTTTCCAAAGGAAATACACCAATGCCTGCACGCATAGGAAAGATGCTCAGCGTCACTAGGCATTAGAAAAATACCAATCAGAGCCACAGTGACGAACCACTTCACGCTGGTAAGGATGGCCATTATTTAAAAGGAAAGAAGAGATGAAAGATAGGAGGGAGAAAAGAATGCCGATGAGGATTTAGGGAAATGGGAATTCCTGCGTGCAGCTCGTGGGGATGTTAAATAATATATCAGCTACGGAAAATAGTATGGCGGTTTTTCATAAAACTGAAAACAGTACAGCCACGTGACCGGCAAAACTGAGAAGCAGACATTTCACACCTTCATCTAGAGCGGACTGTTCACCACACCCAAAGCCCACCGGCAGATGAAGGGATGGCATCACGTGGTAGCTATGTACGATGCTGCAAAGGCAACCCTGACACCTGGCACGGCATGGCTGCTCCTGGGAGATATCTACTAACAGAAATAAGCCGGTCACCAAAGACAAACACTGTGCTCGCTTGTGGGAAGCACTTAGCGCAATCAAAACCATTGAGAAAGCAAACAGAATGGTGGCAGCCAGATGTCAAGGACGGAGGACAGACTGGGCACGCAGTCTCAGGTCGGGAAGATGAGGGTGCTCCGGAGACCAGTGGCAGCGGTTGTACAACATTCTGAATTTCCTTAATGCCTCTGGATGCTGCACCGAAAGACGGTTATGTATATTTTGCTGTAAATTTAAATACTAAAGTTTTTAAAGGGAAAAAAGCTCCTCATCTCTCTTTAAAAAGTTCCTAAGAGTGGTGGTGGGTGGGTGACTTGGTTTGCAGTCACTTTAATCCAGAGGCAGAGGGGCGGAAGAGGAAGTCCTACAAGCCTTTTAAAAAGCGAAGCACTTTGCATCTTCCTTCTTTGCCCTCTGTAAAGTGACTCGAGTCTGCTGTGACCTGCCAAAAAGCTCTCTTCTATCAACTTTTGAAAGGAGGGAAGAAGCTGTGTGAGCCCAGGTAGCACCCGGAACTGCCTCCATGCTCCCCGGGAGACCAGTGCCTGCTGTTGAGCAGCTCCCCAGGGCCGCCATGCTGTGTACAGAGGCAGGATAAGAGCTATGCACATAATAAAAGTTTCAAGTGAAATAGGTGTCCCAAGTCTTCTATAAAAACCAGAACAAGAGGGAGGAAAGGGAATAGAGGTCATGCCGCTGGGAAACAGGAGGGTACGAACCCCAGTGCAGGTTCTTCCTCCATCCCAGTTCAGCAGTGACTCACGGCTTCACCTCTCCACCTGTGAGAAGCGGAAATGGCGCAGGCGCTCTGATCCCTCCATCCGAGACACACAACTGTGTCACAGAAGAAGCTCACCCTCTGTCTCTCCGGGCAGAACACTGACACCTGGGTCATGCTGGTTTCTGGGATGCAGAGAGGATGATTTGGGGGAGGTGGGTACATTCTCTTCAGTGAGAAGAGAAGGTACAATCAAGCTGGTCCTTGTCTCCACAAGAAAAAACATCTACAACAATTTATGACTGACATTCCTCTAGCAGGCTACATGTCCTGTTTAAAAGTATCTTTGGGACAGACCCATCTCTGCCTGGCCAGTTTCTGTCTCTCAGGAGAGACAAAAATCCAGCTCCAGGTCCAGACATGAGATATAGATATATGGATTGCTTCCAGGCTGAGTTTCACTCAGAAGAAGAAATATTTAATGACTTTTTGGAAAATATTCCAAATTATGCTTTTTTTATGCCAGATAAACTTCGTGATGAATTGTTCCAGAAAGTCGCCAGCAACAGGAAACAAAATTCTATCCTAGTTACACTTTTTTCTTTGACTTTATTATTCTGCATCAGTCTTTCAGATTTCCTTGAAAAATCTGTTCTGAAATCTATGTTTACATGGGTTCCCTCAGCAGGACCTCAGATCAACTATTGATTTGATCAAATCAGTTTTAAAACTTGGCATATTGAGCAACTGGTCTTGTTGGTCTTTTGTTTTATTGCATTGGCTAATTAAATTAGTTTAAAATCAACCTTTTTTGTATCATGGAAGAATATACGATTGTGTCCTCTTATTGCCTGACATTTTCTCTTGACCATCACCTTCCATGCCTCTATCCAAAGTCTGTATGTTTGAGATGAGAAGGAAACAGAGATGGCCAAGATGACTTGGGTTATGATCAGGGTGCTGCAAAACCTACAATGCACAGAACAAGGAAATATCTGGCCCTCATGTCAAAGTGCCAAGATAGGGAACCCTGGTCCACCCAATGGTCAGACAAGAAATTTAGGGATTTAAAAAACCCTCCGGACAAAGCAGGCATAGTGAAATTCAAAGCTACACTAAGAACAAGCATAGTCAGCTCTAAGATTTTTAGATTTTTTTTTTCCAGATACACTGCCACAAAAGTTGAGGACTCTCGTGTTTTTCTGAGAAACAGAAAAGTATTGTGGGAAAATGTTGGGTGACTACAGGGTTGTCTTTACTTCGGATGAGGCTGTGCTAACGTGGTGCCTTTGTTCTGCCTCACAATGGAGTTATGAATACGATTTCATGGTTAACAATAGCCGTAGACACTTGAGGAAGTGGGGCATGGGTCTCTGGAGAAAATACTTACATAAACCAGAAAGGAGGCCAGAGGTTGTCTAAATAAGCTTTGAGGAAACAATAATTCTGAAATGAGCTAAGACCAATTCTGTAGTGGAATGAGTGATCAAAGCTGTCCAGATTCAACAGAGCAGATGGTAGGTAGGTAGGGAACGACATCCCACGTCAAAAGCCAGTAGAAACCCTGAGGTGTTAAAGGTTCAGCCTAAAAGGTCTGTTCTCTCCTGGCTAACATGACTCGAAACAGCCACCCAGCAAAGCCACATCTAAAATTTCCACACTGACAAAGCAGAGGAAGGAGAGCAAGCTCCCAGCGACAGGAGCCAATTAATTACAGGATCTTTTATAAACAGTCAGCTGTGTACCTTTGGCAGTGAACAAATTTGTCATCTCAAGAGGAATTTGACATTCTAAATAAATAAATGAGACCAAGATGGAAAGCAAACTTCTACCTACTTCCCACCCCTCCATTACTGATGGGGACAGAGACAGGGTGCAAAGACGAGTGAGAAACGAGGTGTTCCAGAAGAAATTGAATGACTCCATGCAGACCATCAGGTGAACACTGACCGGAAGCCTTGATGAGCGAAGCTAATGTATCTCCTAGAAGCTTGTAGAAGGCAAATGTCTCCAATCAGGGCAAGCGTCTGCTGTGAAGATAGCGATTCTTCCGATTCACAAGTAACACCAGGGACAAGATCTCAACTTTTTCATTCCATCTTATCTTATTTTACTTCACCCTTTGATGTCCTCATCCAACACACATGGTACTTTGATGAGAAGTGTTCAGTAAGTTCTTCAGGAAAATCTTGTGGAGCTGCATTTACAGCAGAGGTTCTCCACTGGAGAGATTTCCCCTCCAGAGATGGTTGGCAATGTCTTAGTGCTTTTCTAAGTGTCATAACTGGAATGTATATGGAGTTGCCGCTGGCCACTGTTGGCATCTACGAGCTATGATCGGAGTGCTGCAAAACCTCCTACACTGCACAGAACAATGCATGGCCCTCATATCAAAGTGCCAAGACATGGAACCCTGGTCCATCCAGTGGGTAAACCAAAAGCCCTCTCTGAGTTTGCATGCCGACTCTCTGGAGATGGACCAGGCAAGATGCTAGAGTTAAGGAATGGAAGCCAGCTGACATATGCCCGTGCAGAACAGGGACTTCACTGGTTGCACAAACACAAGTTCGAGTGGTAACTTCTGTGTGCATTACAGCAGGCACTGTGCAGGAATTCTGCTCCAGCTGGCCTGTGCCTGCCAGTCCGCACTCATATACCTCTGTCCAGTGAACTCTGTCCTCCTGAATCTGGGGTCTGACCCAGGCAGAACTTCTGCTTTTCATCAATAGACAGGGGGAACACAAAGAGCCCAGGGCCTTTTGACTTTCTATTGTCTTGTACACTCATTCTAGGACTGGTTAATATTCCCCTGGAGTTTAAACTTTCCCTAGAAAATAATGGTAAAATAAATGCAATTTGAAAACAGCATAAATTTTTAACTCCTGGCACTTGAGAACATACACTATGCAATAAGACTCTGCTTCAAGCTGCTTCCTGCAGCCCCGCTGAGAGGGGGGTCTGGTAAGCTTTTGAGCATTTGTAACTCATACGAGAGCAGGCTAAGAAGTTTTCCTTTTTTTCTCCACAGTAAAAAATAACTGTTTTTCTCTAATATCTGTTTTCCACGTATGGTCCCCAATATGCCGTGAGTTCTTCATCAATCCAGAAAATGTAGTGAAAGATGATCAGACAATTTCAAAGAGTAGAAGTCAAGTTGATTCCCTACTGACAACTTCTCTCTTAGCTCAACAACAAAACTTCAACTGGATATTCGGTAGAATAAAGATCCAAGAAAACAAGGACCAACAGCCTCTGACTTAAAATAGTTTCACAGGCAATTTTTTTGTACTTTACTGATGTGCCTTCAGTAGAAACTGCACTTCACGTAATCAGACCACCTTTCCTTGCCTTGCTGTTGGAAAAGTATTCAGTAAATTACAAGAGATATCAATCACCTTCTCCTAAAACAGCCTTTGAATCAGAGGATAGTGCCCGACTACGGGCAAACCTGAGTGTCCCAAGAATGTCTAAGGCGGACTAAGCAAGGTGCAGCTGTGGGTTCAGTGTGCACGATGCATCTGCACTTGCCAGGACTGGTCAGGATCTTCATCCTAAGTCAAGGTATAGCTGGAGGGAAACAGGAGCCCTTGAAAACAACCAAGTTACATACTCTTTCCTAAGAGCATTTTGGTAGGAAAAAGGAAGCCCCTGGGGACTTGGGCTTTCGGAGTCACACTGACCATGCTGCATCATGGTTGGAAGCTGACCATTTAAAATCTACCAGCTCCTTCTATGGACAGAAAAGACGGCTGCTCCTTCTGCAAGCACTGGTCATGCAGGGGCAGAGAAACGTCTCCTGCAGAGTGTCTCCGAGATCAAAGCTGCTACTGAGATGCATCATGGTGGCTCATGTTCATAATCTCAGCACCTTGGGAGACTGGGGCATGAGAATCACAAATTAAAACCCAGCCTGGGCAACTTAATGACTTAGCAATGCCCTGTTTCAAAGTAAAAAATTAGAAAAAAAGACTGGAGATGTCATACAGTACAAAGGGCCTGGCTTCCATCCTCAATATCGGGTGAGAACATATATTTAGAAAGATAGATAAGGCTCTTTTGGCCTTTTGTGCAGGGCGTCTCACATTTGAGCCAAACTTCCTATTTTGAAATCACTTCTTTACAATTCCGTGCCGAACAAGACTTACAGTATATAAGCTTGTGAGCCTCTCCAGAGCTGCGAGTTGCTCGCATCCACACTTTCCCAGTGGCCCTGGACATCACCTTCGGTTGAAGAGGACCCGGAAGGAGAGGCCGGTCAATGCTACTGTACCTGCAGTGAGGCTGGCAGGGGTTACTCCCCAACTGTTAGTGCCCATCCCAGTGGGTATCTCCCTCCAGCCACACTCTTCCGAGAGCTGTTTCACTGTGACAAAAGGACCTCCTCCTTTCTTGTGGCTCTCTGTCCCCACCACATGCTGGGCCATCACGCTGGAAAGCTCTGTCCCTTTGTCTGCTAGGTTGCTTGTCCCTGGCCAGGCCTTTCCCTATTGGGTCATGTTCTGGTTTCCCACACTGCCAGCTTCCAACAGCTACAGCATTGCTGCTCAGAGGAGAGCACGAGCACGGCTCCAAGGCAGCTGAACAAAATAGCAGCAGGACGTTCCCAGAACAAGATGGAGGCCGTCGCAGCTCTGGCCTGCAGGTCCCTTGAGGAGCAGAGTTGAATTTGATTCTTCTTGGCCGGAAACACTTGCATTCAGTACATGACAAAGCAAAAATGTTTCCCATAGCACCTGCTCCTTAATCTGTCTGATCATCATGGACTCCCTCTGAGTTCTAAGTGACTTCACTGAGTCTCCCAGTGAGTCAAGATTGATTACAGGGTCATTGCCAGCACAGATCCTGCATATGGCATGCTGGGAAGGACACGCCATCTCTGCCACCTTCTCAATACACAGAAGCCCAGTCTAAGGTAGGAAAACATCAGACAAACACAAAATAAAGGGCATTTTGCAAAATACCTGATGATACCCCTGACATGCTCAAGGTTTCCCGACTCAAGAAGTCTC
>PVIR01020606.1:0-30425 GCA_004026965.1 Petromus typicus | reverse complement strand
GGAATGTAGCTATGTGGTGCAGCTCCTGTCTCGCAAGCATGACGCCCTGATTCTCAGTTTGTACTCAGATTGTACTGATTCTCAGTACAAAATTAAACAAATAAGCAAACAACAAAACTCGCAGAAGAATCGCATTGAATAAGTAAAAAAATAATTGACTTAATTTTATTTAACTTCCATTAGAAGAAATTCAGAATGATTAATTGAAAGTTTCTATAATTATCTCTAAAGCTCCTTTACATAATAATGAGAAAACATAAGTCAAAGGAAAAAAAACCCAAGTAACTGAAAATATTCAGTGACAAACACTAAATATAAAAACATGCATGCATCTTTACAGTAAATACATTAATATAATGTATATGAATAGTAACATGGAAATAGTATAAAAATTATCAGTGAGTTCTTTGAATCATGGCATTATATGCTTATCTTTTTGTATGTTCTTTAGACTCCAAATTCTTGAGCTATTAAAGTATACTTTATAAATATTAGGTAAACTGAATACTTTAAAATGCAGTCAGAAAAAAACGTGTAGGCAGACTCCACATGATCTCAAAGGAGAATCATTTTAAATGTTGTGTGTGGAAATGTTTTCATTGCAGAAAGTGCCAGTAATTCACACTTTCAATTTATAAATATATAGGCTAGTAGTATTGATTGTTAGGATATATTTAAGTTTATAGAAAATAAAGAGGCTATCTCTGCTCTTCTAATTCCAACTGTCATTTTCATATTAGAAATATGCAGAGGAAACTCTGACAGTCAGTCCATCCCTTATCTGCAATGACTATCGTAACAGCATTCCTCAAGGCGTGTCATGTCATTTTGTTTGACCTTCAGTTAACTAACTCATGCTGACTTCCTTAGTGGTCCCCTAAGACAGATTTGCCTTACTTATGTGGAGTTGAATGGAGATATTCTTGTAGGTTTTCTTCTCACTATTTCTGAAAAATACCATTAACAGAGTCTCTATTGTAATACTCACCTAATTATAACATGCTTCGTGCTGAGCTCAGAGGGCAAGCATTCTAATAAAACTGTGGTCCCATACTGAGAAGTGGAAAGAAATGACTGGCATTCTCATTTTAGTAGTAAATTTTAATAAATTGGAGTCTGCAGGATTTTAAATCCACTTGGAAAAGATAAAGTGAAAGGGTGAAACTACTATTGGTATGGGCATGAACTAAGGATACCTAAATATCCTGCTTCACTATTAACTACATTCTTTTTTTTAAAACTACTTTAATGAAGTGTGACTGCCATTCAGAAAGCTATGTGTGGGCTGGGAATTTAGCTCAGTGGTTCTGCACCTGTCTTGCAAGCGCAAGGGCCTGGGTTCCATTCTTGGAAAGCATATACAGTACACGTCCAGCAGCAATCAGAACCTCATACAACAAATTCCGGGCGTGGTGGCTCACGCCTGTAATCCCAGCACTCGGGAGGCAGAGGCAGGAGGATTGCTGTGATGTGAGTTGGAGGCTGAGCTCAGACCCAGCCTGAACTACAAAGGGAGATGCTAAGTCCAAAAAAAAAAAAAAAAAAAAAAAAAAAAAAAAAAAAAAAAAAAAAAAAAAAAAAAAAAAAAAGAAAAAAAGAAAGCAAGCAAGCTATGTGTTTTCAGCATGCCCATTTCAATTAGTGTATCAGTCTACCTCCATCATTGGAACAGAATAATGGACACTCACAATTTAAAGAAGAAAAGGTTCACTTTGCCTCACAGTTTCATAGGTTTAGTCCATGGTCTTCAAGGCAAAAATGACCTGGCAGAATACTGTGGTGGAGGAAAAGTGTTTACTACATGATAGTTGGAAGCAGAGAGAGACAAAAAGCCACCGTTCTTGGTCACAATTCCAGTGACTCTTCTCAGATACCAGATCCCAAGCTCTAAACTGCACAGTCAACTATGAACTCACTAGTGAACATATGAATATAGTATCCCATGATTCAATCACTTTCTAAAAGCCCCTTTTCTGAACAAAAGGCTTTTGCAGGGCATGTTAAATCTAATCCACAACTAGTTGGGGATAAATATACGTGCATGAAACCATCTCTACCATCAAGGCCATAAACATACCCATCATTTCCCAAAGATTCTCCCTGCCTTAATTATGATTATTAGGAAAAATATGCAATGTAAAGATCAACTAGATTAGGAAATTTAAATCAACAATGTAGTATCGTATAACAATGGTGTGCTGCATATCATGCAATATAGTATGTTGCATAGTAAATCTCCAAACATCATTTGAGTTATATATATATAATATACATAATATATATACATTATATATATATATATATACATAAATATTTTTAAGTATTTTCTGAAGTTAGGCTTGGGGCAAGTGACTGAGTTCTACATAGTATAATATAGACAAGCTTGGTTCATCAAATAAAATAACTTACATGGTCTTCCTGTTTTTATGTTTTATCATTTAGCCATTGGATTCAGAGAATTCAATGAAGAATCTGAGACATGGTTTTAAGACAGTATAGCTCCAAGATAGAAGAACTGAGACTATTGGGTCATCACGTGGAAAGTTTCTAGCTGGCAGCCTATTTCAACTGTGAATTGAATGAGGAAGCTTGATTACATCATGATACATTTTAGCTTACTAACATAGAAGTTAGCACTAAGCACCTGGATTAATGTAATACACTATGTTTACCTTATAGGATGACTTCAACTGAGGTTGCTATATTGAAATACTCCACAGCTTTATCTCTAATTTGACCGCTTCTCTCAGTGTTATATTTGCTTTTCTTACTTTCTGCTGAAAATCTCTCAGGAGGCTCCAAAGACATCTCAAAATGTATTTACCAAGTAGAAACAAGTCGTCAGTCCAATTAATTACTAGGAGCTATTGTGACAAATGACCAGAAACTGGTTGACTTTGAACAAGAAATATTTGAAGTTTATTTTCACTTGTATATGTTTGCAATTCATCATAGCTGTGTTTTATGGGGGGATGGTATATGTATATAACATATTTTCATCACTTCTAATCCCTTTACAGTGACTGCTGCCTTCCCCTACCCTTTTCCGCTGATACCCTTCCCTAGCTCCAACATCCCTGCCCTTTGGGTTTTACTTTCTCTTATTTATTATTTATTAATGTTTGACTTTCACATATAGGAGAAACCAAGCAATACTCAACTATTGCCTCTGATTTCATTTAATATTATGTTATAAATTATCCTCAAGTTCTGGTGGTTAGAAATCTGAAACAAAGGTATAAAGAGGGCTACTCTCCTTCTGAAAACTTTTAGGCGAATCCTTGCCTCTTTCTAAGTTTTGGTAATATCTATTAATCCTTGGTATTCTTTGAATTTAAGCTGTATCACACTAATTTATACTTCTTTTTTGAAAATAATTTAAGTATTATTTATTAAAACCAATATACATATATTAATTTCTACTTCTTTTGACATGAAGTTCACCCTTCATTTCTTAGTCTTGACATGAGATTTTCTTGTTCTTTTAGGGATGCTAGTTATAATGGATTTAAGAACCCCCCAGTGATCTCATCTCAATTAGTTTTCATCTGCACAGACCATATTTCTAAAGAAGGCCACATTTATACGTGTTCATCTCATAACATCAGCCCAATCCAGACTGACAGAATTATTACACCTTATCTACCCCTTAGTCCTAGAACTTGAGACTCATTTTACATTGAAATTTCCTGCTAATGCTTTTGTATGTCGTCAATACAATGCAATATTTTTCCTTCTAATTTCTCTTTGAATATGTTCCATCACTTGTATGGATTAAATCTTAATGTTTCTTGTCTGAGACAATGGCAATCTTTTTCTCTTTAAATTTTTCACTAGAAATCTATTTACGTCCAAAGTACTGATGTAACATTTCTGTTAAAAAACCAGCATGGACTTCAATTATTTTTCCTCCTACTAATATCCAATTGTCCCTAAACTGTACAAGGCCCTTTCATTGTTGTGAAACTTTATTTAGTTTTTAGTTTTGATTTTCCTCATTGGGAGTTTTTGTGATGATAATTATGCATATCTCAGGTGAGTAGAGTATAGTAAATAGTTAAGAGGTGAATCACTAGGATATTTAGTGTGATATGCATTACCTCCTTTGAGATTCACAGTCATCCTATGAAAAAGCTAATAGTGTTATAGTATTCTCCAAAATACATCATATATTAGTTAATAAGGAAAGTTTAAGTAAATGTAAAAATTGAAATTATATTATGCATATTATCAGATCATAGCACAAGGAAACTAGAACCCAACCACAGAAGAAAACAGGAATTATGCAAATGCAAGGAAACTAAACAGCACACTGTCAAGTAAACAACGGACTGCAGAAAAAATAAGACAGCTTCTACAACCAAATAATAATGCTAGTACATTATACTAGAAATTTGGGAGCACAATCAACAGATTCCTAAGATGAACTTTTATAGCTGTGAATGCCCACTTTGCAAAAACAAAACAAAAACAGAACAATAACAAAAACAAACCCAAATGCATAACCTAGTGATGCACCTCAAAGTTCTATTAAAACAGGAATGATACATACAGAAAGGGATGAAATTATAGTGATCCAGGTAGAGATTAATGAAATTCAGACAAAAAGAAGAAAATTACACAAAGAATCAGTGAATCAAAGTGGTGGTTTGTTAAAACTATAAACAAAATATACAGACTCTTAGCTAGTCTTACAAAAATGTATAGAAAAGACCCAAATCTATGCAATTAGAAATGATAAAGTTGAAATAGCAATGGATATTGCTGAAATAAGAATATTTACAATTACTTCATATACTTGTGCACCAAAAAGCTGGAATCCTCAGAAGAAATGCATGGATGCCTAGATATGTACAAATATCAAAAATGAGCAAGAAGATTTAAAAACTCAGAATGACTCAACACATACTCACAAACCTACTAACTAAGGAAAGCCTGAGTCTTAATAGATTTATTGCTGAGTTCTACAAAACCTTCAGGGATGATCTAGCACAAATACTCTTCAAGTTCTTTAATGAAATTGAAAAAGAAAGTGTACTCCCAAGGTCATTCCTGGAAGCTACCATCACCTGATTCCAGCCCCAGACAAGGATACAACCAAACAAGCAAACAAAATGAAATGAATTATAGATCAACTGGCTTTATTAATATAGATATTAAAAATCGCCAGCAAGATACTGGCAAACAGAATGCATAAAATTATCAAAAAGTTCATACACGATGCCCAAATAGGCTTCATCCCTCATGATGATTTGACATACAGAAATCAATAAATGTAATGCACCTCATAAATAGAAGCCAGGATGCAAATGTCATTAGCATTTAAATAGAGGCAGGAAAGGCCTTTGACAAAGTCTAACATCCTATGATGGTAAAAACAATGAGGTAAATAGGTGTAGAAAGACTTTATTTTAATCTAATAAAAGCCATCCATGATAAGCTTCTTGGCAACATCATATTAGATAGGGAAAATCTGAAAGCTTCTCCTCCAAAATCAGGAACAAGCCAAGGATGTACATTAGCACCACTTCTGTTCAACACAATACTGCAAATATTTACAGGAGCTATCAGGCAAGAAAATAAAATGAAAGGGAAATGTACAGGAAAGGAAAAAGTTGAATTATCATTATTTGCAGGTGACACGGTTTTCTAAACAAATCTCCCAAAAGTCTCTTACAATTAATAACTAAATTCAGTGATGTAGCAGAATACAAAATCAACACACAAAATTCAATAGTATTCCTGTACACTAATGAGGAACCTACTGAGAAAGAAATTGGTAAAAGTATCATTTATAATAGCACCAGGAAATATTAAATTCTTAGAAATTAGCCTAATAAGAAAAGGAAAGACTTCTACACTGAAACACTCCAAACAAGACAATCAAAGACGACATAAGAAAATGAAATGATAGTCCTGATTCTTAAATAAGCAAACACTTGCTCTAAAAATAATCATACTTCCAAAATGGAAATACAGGTTTAATGCAATCCCAAGTAAATACTAACAGTATTTTTCGCAGAACTGGAGAAAACACTCCTAAAACTCATATGGAATTAGAAGAATCCAGAATAGCAAAAACAATCTTTGGTAACAAGAGCAAAGTGGGAGACATTACATTCTTGGACTGCATGGAGTCATTGCTAAATTCTACAAAAAGTTATATTATAAGGCTACAGTGACTAAAAACAGAGCGTGCTGGCACAAGAACAGACAGGATCAATGACACCATATAGGGGATACAGAAGTAAACCCAAGCCCGTTCACTTAATGGATTTTGAGAAAGGGGCCACAAACATACACTGAAGGAAAATAGCTTCTTTAAAAATGGTGCTGGGAAAACTGAATGTCCACACAATGAAGATAGAAACTAGACCCATATCTCCATCATGTACTCAGCTAAAATCAAAATGGATTAAAGAACTACACGTTAAAACAGAAACACTTATCCTGTTAGAAAATAAAATTAAAATGGTTAAAACCCTAGGTGTAAGCAAAGAGTTTCTCAAAACAATTGCTCTCAGAAAGAACAAAAGCAATCAGACAAAATTAAAAAGCTTCTATATCACAAAGAAGCAATCAAAAGAGTTAAAAGAAAATCAACAGAATGGGAAAAACTTTTCCAGCTAATTCTCAGACTTGACCAGAACAAAGAACTGAGAATAACTAGAACCCCACCTGAAACAAAGGACCCACTTTAAAATGAGCAAGTGAGATGAATAGATACTTCACAGAAGAAGCATAAATGACCAATAAATATCAACATTACTAGCCATTAAATAAATGATTGAGTGAGGGGGAAAGGAGGAAAAGAGAGAGGTTGAGAAAAGGAAATAAGACATTTTATGTACGTATTCCATTTCTGCACAAGGAATGTAAACATTAGTGCAAACATTATTCATAAAAGTATGAAAAAGTAACAAAATAAAAATAATAAATAGTAGTGTCTTTCTTTTGGATTTATTTTTGGGAAAGTTACTTTTGCATGACCAGCCTAAAACTTCTGAAAAGATTATATCCCCTCCCATTGGCCCAGAACTCTAAATTTTAAGATATTAATTTGTGAACAATATTTTTATTTTCTGCATTCAGAACATCTACTGACCTTCATGTAACATAAGATTATATAATGCTACTCTTTAGTCTTTATGTACATCAACCTGTATTTTGCTGTGAGTTGGACCTGTAGAAAAAAAGAATGCCGAAACTAATTCCAAGAGATCCCTGTACTTCCTGTACTTCCCTGTGCTTCCTAGCCCTCCTTGTAGAAGCCCTGTATTTTTCAGTTCCCCAAGATGAAGCCAAATAGGCCCCTCATTTTCAGAGGGGCCTTGAATATAACTTATTCTTTCCTACTAACTCTTTTATCCCAAATATTGGCTTTCATATGGTGAGCATCCAAAGTCTTATCCAACAACAGCATCACAATTTCTCACCATTGAGAAACTAATATTGAGAAGTATCACTTCCTGGAGATGCCTACAGTAAGTGTTCAGTCCTCACCTGCCCAGTATACAATGCAAGTTTGAAGAAAAACGTGCAGAATTAAAGAGAAAAAGGCAAACTGGGAAGGCCAGTTGCTCCTTTGGCAAAAGGCACTGGTGTCTCTCATCCACTAGTTTTTATTATACATCAATTAGAACAAAATTTCAGTATATATGTATATGTGCCATACATGAGTTCATCTCGAAGACTAATGCAGACAAGGCTTTAAAGAGAAGCATCAAAGCATTTTCAAATTAGAAACAAGATAGACAAAATATATGGTGTCATTACAGCATTGTCCTTCAAGCTATGAAGGCGCTAATTGTGGGAATGGAATTTGGGTGCAATTTACTACGACCTCAGCTTGGATGTGATCTCATATTACTCCCACAGCTTCACAGGCCATTACTCTAGCCTCAGCCCTGACCGTTAGTAAGGAAGTCACGTTGACCTGCTCGCTATTGCATTGCTCATGAGATACTTCTGAGAGTCACGTACTTTCAGTCAGTCTAGCTTCAATTAAGGGATTTAACTCTTTGCATTCTGCAGTGCTTGTAGTATGTTTTGGGTATAATCAATATTGCAGGTTCTGGCAATGACTAGTTTAAGGAAGCCCAGCTGTTTATTAGTACATGTTGAAATTATTTTTATTACACATTCTGTACCTTTTGAACATGTCAAGCCAGCTTAAGAAGAGAAATAAAATAAATCAGAGGATAACTTGAATTTGAGAGTTATAAGAATATAAGGCAATGAAAGAGATTGGGTGAGATGAGTTTGACATTTAGGAAAGCAATCAGGGAGAATAAGGTTATATGAGGCAAAGAACAAAAGTATAGAAAAAAGTGACAAATAGTAATATATTACAGAGATATTGTATAAGAATTTCTTTTGAGTAGATGGTATCACAGTAAGACATGAGCAAAATTTTAATCAATTAAACAAAAATTTAAAATAAGTTGATCATGGCATAGAATCTTGAAATGATATGATTGTATGAATTATGAATTATAAAAATTAGGAGAACAGACTAAAACTCATGTCTAATTAAGTTGTTATTTATAAATACAGTGAACAGTTAGCACAATTAAGGTATGTAGGAATTGTGAATGTCATAGTTGCTAATAGGGAAGCAGATGTGATCTTGTTTAAATGGTAGATCAAATTAGTTAATATGGCATCAGTTTGAATCCTCAGCTTGGATGATATTGTAAAATAGAAAAATAGAAAACATTCAGTGGAAAATGTGGGTAGGGCTGAGTAAAGAAGGGAAAGAAAAAATTGTGATGATAATAAAGAAGGAAAACAAAGCTTATGTATATAGGGGTGGGGTTTAAGATGGGTAGAGGAATGTAAAAAAACGACACTCATTTCATGTCATACTGGTACAAATTGTCGATGTTGAGTATGATCATGATATGTATATAAAATGTACCTATTTCATAATAAAATTAATTTTTTAAAAATTCAGCTATTGTTCAGTTGCTTATGAAGTTCTGACTGTTACTCCAAAACGGGATGTATGGGATGTCCATATGTGCCAGAAACCAGTCATTCCCAAGAAAGCCCTTGGCTGTTGTTTAGACTGTAGCTGACAGAGTTAACAAAATCTCTCTCTCTCTCTCTCTCTCTCCCTCTCTTTTGATGGTTGTTTTTGTGCTAGTATCAAAACTTATCCTAGGCAGGTCACTTGTTACTTTTTGTCGCAAAATATGGACCTTACCTTGGAAGCCTGGTAACTCTTCTTTGCTAAAAGATTGAGAATCCTAATTATGTTTTAATCAGGTAAATTCTTCGTGGGGCAACAGATCAGGAAATCTTCCAAGTACTGTAATCAGCCTCCTTTCTTAAGTTTTAGTTCTCCAATGTCTCAAGCTAGGATCTGTGAAAATAGGTGGATATTTAAGGGAGAGCTTCAAGTCTGGCTAGGGCAAGTGAACCGTGTGCCTGTCTCCTGAGCCTAAAGGTTGAGACTTGTCTCCCTGCAGACTCAGAGACCCTTAGGGGCTTGAGCACACTCGCTCCCATGTGTTGAACCTTGTCAGCGGCCATCTTGACAGCCCCACCCCTCTTGTCTCTCACCCATGGCCTCACCTTCTCCCATAACTCAGGACATATTGACACCCCCCCCCACGCACAAAATTCTCTTATTGGGCAAAACCCTTGGTTAAACCAATAGACTCTCCCTTCCTCCCAGCCTTCACCCTGCCCTGTGACCCTTTTCTATATATATGACAATGAAGCTTGAATAAATCAGAGTTCCAGAAACCTTCCCCAGGATCTGAGATTGACTCTGTGCCTTACCCTCTCCTCCAGGAAAGCTTCACATGGACAAGCACCAACAGATATTATCTCTAAACACCGGAGGCAAAACATTCCAAGCATTCTGTTGTGGCACAAGCAGTTTGTGGATCCTCCTATTCAAAGGCAAAGGAGTACTGCAAGCTTGTATCCACAGGAATAGAAAAGAAGATGTTCTGAAAACTAAGCACAGAGAATTAGTCAGTGTTTCACAGGGCCTGTGCAAGAAGGGTATAGAGTCTTGGGGGTGAATAGGTACCACTGTCTAATTGATGATTATGATATTCTGTAATAGATGATATTCTCCCATTGGCTTGACTACTAGTAAAATGAATTTGAGGCATTGGGACTGGCTTGGTACCAGTAATCTAGCAGCCAAAAATGTACCAATAATGAATTTTAGCCAGCACCTCAACTCTCTTTGAAAGGCCACTGCCTTTTGTGATTAGGGTCCTTGAACTGATGATTACAGTATGATCCTGACAATCTGCCCCAGGCTGCTGTCATATCATGCAACTCCCAGCAGAGCAATTGGGCTCAATGGAGCCAAGTTGGCTGAGTCCCTGACAACTAGTACACAGGTTGCCAGAGATTTGAGTGACAGAGTTCCTGGAGTAGCAAGAGTATGTATTTTCTAATTACTGGCATGGGGCATTTTGGTATTACCATGAAGACAGCTTGGAATAGAAAATCCTCACCAATAGTTCAGAGTGGGAGTGAAGAAAAGTGACTGATTAACTCCTTTAATGTTCATACCAACTAAAAACCAGGATGGCAATTTACCTTATAAAAGGTTAAAATTGAATATGATACCTCAGTATGAAGGAAAGACGCAATTTGCTTATCTGTGACATCCACAGTTATCTGATGCTCTTGCAAGGTGATGGGGATGTCCTTGAGTAAGGGCCACACAGGCTACCTTAGGCAGCTTCAAGTACTATATGTGCATTTCTCCCTGGCTGCCATGGTAGTGGATGACCTCATCCTCTTCTGGGAATGAGCACAGTTCCTCAGTGTTAAGGGTCTCACCTGTAATCTGGGAGACTTGGCAAGGATTCATTGCCCTGTTGAGGGCACTCCTTTGTCCAGTGTCCTAATTGCTTGCATTTGCAGACTCATACATGTCTCCATGACCTTTTGGGTTAGTTTGGTTCTCCTTAGTGTTGTTGGCTTTATCATGAGTTTTATTCATTACAGCCAGCATGGCTGTAATATCCTCTTTCTTCCTTACTCAACTAACATACTTGATCTTCATCATGGTTGTAAAAAAGTGTATTTACATCAATCAACTGACTTATTCCAGCTTGTGGGTGGGCCCTATGGGAGCTATTGAAGCTTGCTCATAATATCTCGAGCTGATTGCCAAATAGAGTACTATCCCTATTTAAATTAATAATTTTACAGAATGCTTCTTGGAGTATTATAACATTGCTGGATTTTCATATGAATTCTGATAGTTTTGAGCACATCACAGTTTATAATATTGGGCATAACTATACTCCCACAAGGAGGCCTGGGACATTACCTCCTTTGGTTTCTCCATCTGGAACCAGGAAGGCCCATGAACCATTTGCGCCGCCTCTAGTCCCTGGGTTCTCCACAACACAAGGCAACAGAGTTGACAACCAACAGAGCAACCTGATAGAAGAAGAGTCCAGGGCCTGGGATTTAGCTCAAGTGGTACTGTGTTTACCTTGGAAGCACAAGGGCCTGAGTTCGATTCCCGGTATCACAAATAAATAAAATAAAATAAAATAAAATAGAAAAGACCAATATCCAGGAAGAAAGTTTCATTTCAGGACTGAAGTGATACACTTTCACAGAAACTGAGTGACAGACAGCCTTGGGAGATAAACTTGGAGAAAGGAGGAGTAAATACTGATTTACTGGGATCTCTGTGAAGGGCTAGGGTTAGACTAGGAATATAACAGGGCCAGTCGTATATTGTGGGAGGTCAGACTTGATAGAAGCAATTGTCAGAAAGGCAATCTTGAAGTGAAAGGTATTTAGTTCACTAATATGTTTGTGCTGTAGAACTGCTGCTCACAACTGGCAGAAATCAGTATCTGAAATACTGCAGGTCAGCATAAGAAAAGCCGAATTAGTTTCACTAAAATCAGACTTCTCTTAGCTTTGGTGAAAGGCTGTTCAAAAGTGTTCCTGGGGTTTGTCAGTATCCATTTGACATGTGATGCCATTATTGTTACTGAATTTACTAACATAGACAAGGTAAATAGTAGTGACTGGGAACTGGCTGCTGTCTACCTCAGTCCCTGGACTGTCAGAATAGGAGGTCATAAAAAATACTGTGGCTCATTTCCAAAGAGTGGATGGAAGACCAAAGACTTTGCAAACAAGTCCAGAACAAAACCAAACAAGTGTGCAAGCAAATCAACAAACAAAAAAAGATAATGAAAAGATAGGTAAGAAACACGCATTGCCCAACTCCCCCCAGATTGGTACAAGGGGTACTGCAGGGGAGGAAATCATATGCAACACAGCAGATAGGTCTGAATGAGTATCAATGGAGGTGAAACAGTTCTATAAGGTGTTTGGCAAAAGTAAAGAAGATAAAACTAATGACATAATGACCACAATGAAACAAATAGTCAGCATGTCTACAGGAGAAGAAAGAGATGTAAAACAAGAATGCCCAACATAGACAAAAATAAGAGTTTATGAGAAAGTTCCAAATGGAAATCTAGAAAATTAAAAACATGATTCAAAGTATGGGTAGTAGTACTGACCAATATGAAGGCTGAGTTTCAGACCTAAAAGACAGGATCATCACCAACGATCTGTTGATGAGAGATAACTTAAAAAACAATAAAACAACATGAAAAAAATATATCCAGCAGCTACTAATGACTCAAAGAGGACTAAAATTAAAGTAATTGGAATTAGCAAAAAAGTCAGAAGACAACACAATGTACTTCAAAAGCTGTGTATATAGCAGAAAATTAGAGAGACATGGAAAAAGGAGTTAATATGCAGGTAAGCAAATTATATATGGTACTGAATGATCATGATTTTAAAAAAAAACACAACACACCACCTAATAATGAATGTATCAGAAATACAACACTAGAGCAGAATATTAAAGGTTGCTGGAAAAAAGCAATGAATCATCCATTTTAAAAAAACCTATTAGAATTACAAATGATTCTTCAGTACAAACCTTAAAGACAAGAAGAGAATAGAATAAAGTTTTTCAAGCTTTTGCAAAACAAAACTTTCAACCCAAACTGTAAGTAAAACAGCTTCCAAACCAGACTATTATGACCTGCAAAATTATCATTCAAAATTGATGGAGATATAAGGTACTGTCATGATAAAGAAAACAAAGTAATTCATATCCATCAAAAAAAAATCCAAAATTTCTCAAGGATACCCTCAATGGAGACGAAGTAAACAATGCCAGAGGTCTGATAAAATGAATACATAAAGTAAGACTAGCAATTAATTAGAAAGCCAAGCTTGCCAAGATGTTACCATGGATGGTGGGGTCCTGGACAGTTTCCTAGCTTCTTGTGAATGACTAATAAAGAACTGGATGGGGCCTGGAATGGCAGCACATTTCAACAGTATGGCAATAGTATGTTTGAAGTGTACAGGATTGAACTGATGTAAGAAAAATGGCACAAAACTGAGGGTACTGGATTTAGAGATGTAAAAGGATACACCAGATCTAGGGCAACTCCCATTAGGTCTTCCTATGCATGACTGAGAACATGATTGATGGAGTGCCAAGTCATATCACCTGTATCTATTACACACACCCTGTCCTGTAACTCACTGTTATAACTGCCATGTATAAGATGTAGTGCATATACACAAACTTTCATGTACTCTAAATGAGGAAGAGTTACTGTAGGTCATGCAGGATGGTCTGTCATGAATACACCCTCGTTTTGGATTTTGAAATTTTTCAGAACAGGCTCAGGGGTCTTTGTTTCATTTCTGCTTCTGGGTAGTAACCTTTAGGACAAAGGTCAAGGGCTTGGCCCTGGGGCAGTGCCCAGATTTGAATGAGTGGAGGGGAATGTTCTAGCAGTGAGTGTTAGCCCCATATCCCTAATTGTACTATTAGGAGGATTATTAATTCGCCAATTTTTGTTTGAAGCCATTAGAAATAGAGCCAGTCTTTCCTTGGGCCGAATTACTACAAAGAGACATTTCTTTCTATAAAGAAGAAAAGTCATTTACATCTGCTTTTGTCACTGATGCTAAATCACATTCTATTTCTTAAATCTTGAGCCTACCTTAATTTTTCTTGCACTATTTGTCTTTATAATAATTATATCACTGGTCTAACATCTATAAAATTGATAAACTGTTAGAAAGCCTATGATGAGAAAATTATTGTTAGTTTTAACCTATGTAGTTCCATAATACAAAAATGATATAATAGAGGTGCTAAGAACTTGAAATATTGAATAATATTAAGTTTTTGGTACAAGCAATAAAATAGATACTTTAAAATTATGTAGTGGTTAAGTATGAGGGCTGAAGAATTTTAAAAGTGATATTTGGCCTTGAAAATACTACTTAAATTAAACATTAATTTTATAGCTATAATTTGAAGATGATTTACACTCATGTGGTTGTTATATTAGCAAAATATTGCCATGGAAATTGCTATTGAAGAAACAATATATTTTAATTTTCTAATTTTATTTTTTTCATTTTATGAAAAAATAAACAACATTTCTTTACCAAATAATAAGCTAACAATAAGCAATATGCTATATAACATTTTATTCAAAGTAGTTTGATTTCTAATATTATTTTAATATTCTATCTTACCTGATATATGACTGAAAATTAAAAGCTCACATTGATAATTTTGTTCTTTATAAATGCACTTCACTTTGTTTTTATGGAAGCAAAAAATTTAGTGCTATTAACTGCAAAGTAACTTCGCTTAGCATATTTTGCATTGTTATTTTAAACCATTCTGGAGTGCAAAAACAGTTTGTAATTCTGCAGAAATTAGAAACAAATGGATTGGGGATTTAGCTCAGTGGTTCTGGTGCTTGCCTTGCAAGTGCAAAGGCCTGGTGTTTGGTCCCTAGTAACCACATACAACAATGCCAGGTGTGGAGACTCATGCCCACCAACAATCAGTACCACACACCACAGTGCACAGCATGGTAGCTCACGCCTGTAATCCCAGCAATTGGGAGGCAGAGGCAGGAGGATTGCTGAATTTGAGGTTGAGTTCAGGACCAGCCAAAACTACAGAGCAAGACCCTGTTAAAAACAACAACAACAACAACAAAAACCCCAATAATAAATGTAATGGAAAAATATTAGTCACCTCTTTCTCTAATGTGGGATTGTTCTTAGCATTTTATATTCAACAATTTAGCAGTTATTATGCCAGTTAACATTTGTAACTTAAACATCAACCCTATAATTTAGACATTTAACGTGATAATCCTTTATTTGGTCAGCCTATAAATGTTGTACTTATGTGAGCTCATTTTGAAATCCAAAATAAGTTATCAGTTACATAAAAACTATTTGCTATTCTGGGACTGACTAGCTTTTGATTTTGTTTAAGGGAATGATCAAACTCTTACTCAGGAGTCTGATCTGAACTTAATGACAGAGATGCTGAGTTTTCCATAGAAACTAGGAAAATAATACAGGCTCTTCTGAAGCCTACGTTCTAACCTGGTACATTACCTTTTTCTTTCCTTTTTTATTTTGTGACTCTATTGGTTAAAGCAGTTCACAAGGCCAGTCCAGCTTCCTGGAGCCAGGAAGGCAGGAGTGTAGATTTAAGAAATATAAGATAGGGAGTTACTGCAGCCAGTTTCTAAGTAATGTTCTGGTTATGATGCTGACAAGGAATGTTTCTTAAAATTCTCATATATCATACCTTGAGGATACCCTCATAAGTGAAATAAATAGGTCACAGATAGGTACATATCACATCTTTTCTCTGGTATGAAAAAATAAAGATGTAAATAAGTTCTAGAATTGTATGTTATATATTGTGAAATAGAAAATGCTCACAGTAAAATAGGGTGAAGGGGAAAAATAATGATATTATAACAAAAAAGAAAGGAAACAAATTTTATATATGTAGGGGGTGGTAGGGTGGGTAGGGCTATGGGAAAAAATGAAAATTAAGTTGTGTCTTATACTGGTACAAATCCCCATTATGGAGTACAATCATGATGGATATATGTAATGTACCAATAAAGATTTTTTAAAAATTCTCATATGTCAAAGGGCAGAGCTTTTAGAAAGTCACTGGATCATCAAAGCACTCTAACTAACTGGTTTTTCGTAGCTGGATTGGAAGTGGAGCATTGTGGGTGTGATTTTGATGATACATATCCCTCCCAGTTCCTGCCTTCTCTTCCTCTATCTTCTAGGTACTATGACATGAACAGATACCCTCTTCTGGGGTCCTTGTACTATGCCCTTTCTGCCTTGCTACCAGCCAACTATGGACTAAAAACACAAACCAAAATAAGCCTCTCTTCCTTTATTGTATAGGGTAGTGTCCCAGCAATGAGAAAGTGACTAAGACATATTTTTTTACCAGGAGTAGGGTCTTGCTATGACAGTACCTGATCATATAGTCTAGAAGTCTTTGGAACTAATTTTCAGTGGAATTGGGGGTTGCAAAAGTTTGGAAATGCCAGCTAAAGAAGCCCTACAGTGCTGTAATCCACACTTGAGAGCCGATTCTGAAATGCAAACAGTATAGGCCATGTTCATGAGGTTTCTGTTGCAAACAAGGATTCTGTTGACAGTTGGGGTGAAGACCATGCGTGCCATGCTCTGGCAGAAAACTTTTCCTTATTTTACCCAAGGCTCAGACTTTGGAGTGGTCTGAGATTAAGAGTAGCAGACTAATAGGACAGTGTACATTTTGAGACAGTCTGTGGTAGCTTTAGCCAGATTTACCTTGAGAAGAAGGAACAACATGCCCATTTGGAAAGTTTTCAGAAGTGCCTGAAAAATTTGAGTAGAACTTGGTTGCTCAAAACATTAGCATTAAAAATCCAACTCCTACCATCAAAATAATATGAAAAAGGCCATGAAGACATCAGAAATCAATAAAAAGACTCCCATTTATGGCTCGTAGTTAAAAAAATTCAAAGCTTTAATTTGAGAGGAGGGTCTTTGGACCCTTTGTTGGCTATCTAGAGAATCAGTCTTCCAAGTATTCAGAAGCTGATGCAACCATGACTTTGGAAAACAGGGGAAGGAAGCATAACTAGAACTTTTGCATTAAGTTCTACTCTTCTCTGAGTTGATGATGGCATATGGAGAAATAATTACTAATTAGGCAGAAATATGACTTAGAGAAGCTGAGCTTGGGCCTGATCTATGCTACTCTGGGCATCAAGGACCCCAGACCCCAGCTTGCCACACCTTTTATTATCCATGATCCAAGCAGGCTACAATTTTTTGTTCTATACATTCTAAAAGACCAGAGAGGCCAACAATAGTTCTAGAGAAGTTATGTAGATGAAGACCTCGCAAGGCAGGGAAGATGTCAGCAATAGTTCTTGAGAGGTTAGGCAGATCCGGATTCAATTCTGCCCTGAAGCATCACAGCATGTGTGACCATCAAGTCCCTGTTTCTATCAGAGGTGAAGATAAGAGTTAAGTCCAAAGTCCATCTGCAGGCAGGAAGGCCTGGTAAATTTTGACCCTGAAGTTATTTCTCCCAAACAGGACGGTTCTCAACAATGGCTCAAGTGGTTCCAGCTAGTGCTCAAGCTCCTCAAGGGCCCATAATAATGCATATTTTACTGGTTTTATCTGCACGTGGAATGCGAGAGTTGCAGGCTCAGGAGGTGGCTTCCACTCAAATTTCAGAAAAAGACTTAAGAGGTCAGACAGTGTGCCTGATAGGGCAGTACATAAAGTTGTGAAAATGAGTATAAAGTATACTGGAGACTCCAGGAACTTGAGGATGCCAGGACTATGAAACATAAGTGGAAAGCTGGAGGCAGTAAGTGGAGCTGTCCTTGGAAAAAAAGTCATGAGGGCTGCAACTAGCAATGCTGTAGGAGTTGGGCCACTCAAACTATTTGGAGCTTACATCCCCTACAACTGTCCCTGGGTGCTAGGCCTGGAGCTACAGGCTTTTATGTTTGTCCTTTTTGGGTTGGGTCTTGATTTGGTTGCATTCCTTTTTATCTCTCTATTCTTTTCTGATGGAGTGGATGTGCTTATCCTGTGCTACTGTCTGATGGTAGTTTTTAACTTTCTTCCTGATTTTTATAAGGGCTCACAGGTAAGAGTTTGTGCAGAGGCTAAGAGGAGAATTTGGTCCAAGAATTTTTAGCAATGCTGAAAATCTTAAAACTTTAGTGGCTCCTAGACATGGACTAAATACATTTTGCTTGAAGAAGTATTCATGTTTCTTTTGGGGTGTGATGGTTGATTTACTGTGTGAATTTGAGAAGTTTGGTTAAGAGAGACTTAGCGAAATCAGCTCAGCAATTCCATGTCCTAGGGCACAGACTGCTCATCACCTGGGTATTGCAAAGGGGAAATGAGGAAGGTTGCTGCTACTCTGTTCCTTCAGAGGAGCTTCGTACTTGCAACACATGGTATCTCCTGCACAAACTCTTTAGCTTCCTGAGTGGATCTTTCAGCCTTCCATTGAAGACTCATCATCCTCCTAATGTGGATTTGCATGGGACACTGCAGTGAGCTCCAGACCTTTGACTAAATCCTTTGGTCTCCAATATGAAAAAAGACCCACTAGACTCTTCCTCATCTGATTCTGTGGGTTGCCATTTTAAACCAATCTTATCCATTCACGTAAGTTTTTATATCCTGTGTTATATCTACTTTTCTGATAAATACTAATGGATATAGATACCCAGAGAATATCGTGATGCTAATCTAGAATGTCCCCTGAATTCTCATGGGCCTAGAGGCAGGACTTTTGAAGGTGGTAGGATCATGGGGCCACTATTAGGAAGTAAAGATTGACTGGGGTAAGCCTGTAACCCACAAGGCTCCCTGGCTCCACCTTTCTTTCTTTGTCCATTAGCTGACATGATGTGAGCAGCTTTCCATCATGCTCTTCTGCTTTGGCACCAGCTCACTGTGGACTAAAAACATGAGCTGAGATAAAGTGTTCCTTTAAGTTGTCTGTGTTGTGTATTGTGTACCACAACGGAGAAAGTGACCAGGATAGTACCCTACCAATTTTTCTAGAGGGCTGGGAAATAAATCTCCTGTTGCTTGAATTTACAAAATACTGGAACAAGAATGGTTGCTTAATAGTTTGCTATTTGAAATAAAACTACTAAATAGACTCGTTCTTTTAATGTTTGCTTCTCTTTGACAAAGTTGAAAGTGGAAAACATTCATAGGGAAAAAAATAATTAAATAAAACTTAAAGCCATGCACATAAAAATCCAAACAGAAAAATAATGAGATACAATGCCCCCCACACAAATGCACACATGTGTGCATACACACACACACAACACACACACACACACACACACACACACACACACACATTCCTAGGTAGTGAAATCATTGCAAGGAAGAAAGAAAAGTACATGTGTTACAGAGTATTCCTCTCCTCCCTCCTAGGAACTCTTTAACCTAAGTTGTATTTCTAATTTCCTTCTTCATTATTTCCAATTTTTCATATAAATATAATGTATAGGATGCTTAATATGACTATTTTGAGATTCTTTCAGGTAAAATCACCAGGGAAGAAAAATACTCTTCAGAACTGCTCCATTTATACTAAAAATTGAAGATGGGGTCACCTTTATTCTAAACATTTTATTCACATCAACTTAACAATTTCTTTAAATGTGGTACAGTGGCATAAGCATCACCTCTGAACTTGTTACAGATGTTAGTTCTCAGGGGCCTATGGGGACCTACGGAATCAGAAACTCTGAGCTATGGTATCAACCTGTCTCAACAATGTCCCCAAGATGAGAGACACATTGCCTTAAAGGAACATGTGTGCTGTGTTGGTATAAATGCCTAACACTATCTGCAGGCACAAACAGATGGCTTCCTGTATGGAGTGTTATTATACACACACTTGTAGACAGCCTGCCTCCTCTCTGGCATGAAAAAGTGTTCTTCAGTTTTATGTTTGATCCAAGGAAAGTTTGATGATTTTAGTGAAAACTTTTGTAAGATTTGTAGAACAAACTACAGATAAAATGATTGCTATAAAATTTTAAAAACTGGAAATAGGATTGTTGCCTAGAGTAAAAATAGGAAATATTTCTTTTTTGTTTCTTTCTTTCTTTTTTTTTTTTTTTTAGTTTTATGGTGATTAGATTATTTTTACTTTTCTGTTTTTCTTTACATTTTTGTTTCTTTTCCCCTGGTGTGTAACCATAAGGTATCAATGTTTCAGTACTATATTCATTGCAGTAGCCATCAAAATAAAAAAATTCCTTCGCTACTCACATAATAATGAAATTTGGCTTTAGTTTTAGTATAAATCATATTTTAAGTAATTATTGTGTCCTGTGATACTATTTTAAAAAATAAAGAACTCAAACAACTATAGATTTTAGTATTCACATAGTGAATTCACATAGTCACTGAGTTTTATAAAAATTCCTTATAAGTTGTAAATGAGTTCTGGTATATATAGCTGATATTGTGAAATAGAAAATATTTAAAAGAAAAGAGGGCGTATTGGTAAATAACGAAGGGATAAAGAAGGTAATAGTAATAAAAGTAATAAAAGTAAACAAAGCTTATGTATATAGAGACTGGGGGGTTGCAATGTGGGTGGGGAAAGAGGAAAACTGAAAATCAAGTCATGTCTTATTCTGGTACAAACTCTCAATGTTGAATACGATGATGATGTGTATTCATAATGTACCAATAGAGATTTGAATAAAAAATATTTCTTATAAGTGAAATTAGTTTTTTTACATGTTACTTATTTAGTCTTGGGGAATATATTTTATGGCATAATTATTAGTTTAGGTAAATATAAGAGAAAATGCTCTTATTTACCAGAAAAAATAGATAATAAGAGATAACCTATCTCAAGGGTTTAGGATTTCCTATTTACCGAGAGAAAGCTGTAGTTCATAAACACCTGAAAAAGTTAAGAACTGTGTCAGAACAAGAACTGCAAAAATCTCAAAATATTCAGGTAACATCTGTGAGGGGCTGACTACATCTGAATAGTATTCTGTTTCTCGAAAATTTAATGTTCTAATACAGGAAGCACTAAGGTGATTCGCAGTTTCCAGACCTTTACATACTAATCTCCAGGCATGTCATTTTTATTCACTCTCTCTTTGCTTTTACTTTTCTCTGGGCAACAAAATGTCTGAAAGTGGACTCTAATTAAAAAGAGAGTGAGTGTTTAATTCAAAGTCGAACTTGAAGAGCAGAGTGACTGCTTAGAAAGAATATATAAAGGTATAGTTATGAAGATGTTTTGATGAAAGGAAAAACAGTTTCTAAGTCATGTTTCTCAGGAATAATCACGTAAATAAATTAGGTAATATTTAAAAATTAATCAGAAGCAAAAGAAGCAGCCAAAAGATATATGCAGGGATATATGCTAATGTAGGCCTCATGACTTTTTCTCCTACAAGTGCAAATTGAAATGAACTGCAAAAGCCAATGAAGCAGCAGAAAGGTGGTTGGCTATAAATCCCAGCCAATGTCCCAGATATGTCATTCTCCGTGGAAGGCATGCACTCTGATGCTGCATTTTCCATTAACAAACAGGCAGCAGAAGACCAATGTATCTGCTTTCCTGACTCATTTGCAAGTAGCCATTTATAACTTTCCACTGCCCAGTAGCATTGTGCATCTGCCTCCCAAATGAGGAAGGTACAGCAATAATTTTTTGATAACACCCTCGTAACTAGATGACCCTTGAAGGGCTTCTTTTCAAAATTCAAAGCTCACCTTCTCTTGCTTTAGTGTGTTTCTAATCCCATGCCTGGATTTGAAATGAGTTACTAACTTTCCTTTTCTTGACAAATTTGGTAGGTGATGGCAGAATGAGAGAAAAGTAAAAAAGATGAAGGTTTCAACCAATTAGCGTTACTACAAGCAGCCCAAAAAGAAGAAAAAGATGTTCACCTTTTGAAAAGTCAGTAGCCACTGTGAAGGACCTTTGTTCAGTAACTTCACTTTTATTGTAAGTGAAAACTGTATTGTGTTAAAGCGGTTATATTAAGAGGAGCAGGACGTGTGCTGGCTTGGATATGTGGACATGCGTCTGTTCAAGGCACGAATAAAATAGCTTCTCGGAGTGTTGAATGGCTTTTGTTGATCTATATGAAAATCTCTTTGATTTTTACTTTCAGAGATACAGAATGCTATCAAAAGGAAACTGAGTGTAAAAAACACACCATGTAAATTTCATGGTTTCCTGCAAGACATAATGTCTTAATGAAAATGCTAACTCATCATTGGATTGTTACATGTGTAATAAAAATCTCTGCTTTAAAATATGCTGTCCTATTGAGGATATCCTCATAAGTGAAATAAATAGGGCACAGATAGGCACATATCGCATCTTTTCTCTGGTATGAGAAAATAAAGATGTAAATGAGTCCTAGCATTGTATGTTATATATTGTGAAATAGAAAATGCTCAATGTAAAACAGGGTGAAGGGGGAAAATGTTGAGATTGTAACAAAAAAGTAAGGAAACAAATTTTATGTATATGGGGGGGTGGTAGGGGGGTAGGGCTATGGGAAAAAATGAAAATTAAGCCGTGTCTTATACTGGTACAAATGCCCATTACGGAGTGCAATCATGATGTGTATATTTAATGTACCAATAAAGATTAAAAAATGAAAAAAAATGCTGTCCTAGAATTAGTAACTGTTAATATGCTTGAATATTTACCAGTATGCATTAACTAATGGGCATTATATTCAAAAGCATATTCTAAAATATCTTAGATTGCTAATTAGGAAATCCGTATTTCACTGTTAAGTACATACTGAGCTCTCCTAGGAAGGGAAGGATGCAAATAGTCCATTTTCCGTTGCAGATGCTACTACTGTCAATGAAATCTGTTCTCTAGCCTGGAGCAGAGCTACTGTCTCACGTCATTTTGAAGGCCACAATGCCTTAAACATTCTGTGAACATGTCATACATGTAAGTTAAAGTATTTGTGGCACCCTCTGACTTGCATCATGTGGCGGCTCTGCTGTGACCATTTATTTAAGGACTTACTGTTGGTTACACATTTAGCCAAGCACTGAATATTTAAAGATGAGAAAAAATACACATGTAATCGTGTACTTGTGATAATGGCAGTCTAATGGTTGAAAGGGAGATTAGTCGAGTAATTACAGAAAGAAAGGCAAAGTTACAATGCTAACAAATTAGAGGGAGAAGAGGTTCGTAGTCTAGAATTGTGCTATCCAATATGGTAGCCATTAGCTATGTAAGACTGATGGATTCAATTCAAATTTGGTGAAACTGAATGAATTTGAAATTCCTTTCCTCAGTTATACTAGCCTCCTTTCAAGTTCTCAATAACAACCTGTGGCTATTAGCTGACACATTGTTTAGCATAACATAGAACACGTCCATTGTCACTGAAAGTTCCACTGGACACTGTTGATATGGAATATAACATAAAATGGGCACAGAGTCAGGCTTATGGCACACATCTATAATATCAGCACTTGGGAGGCAGAGCTAGGAGCATCACCAGCCATCCTGGGCTACATAGTGAGTTTGAGGTCAGCCTGAACTACATAACAAGACCCTGTCTCAAAAAAGCAAAAATACAAAGAAACAGAAAAATGGGAACAGGCAAAGCTGAATTACAAGCTGAACAGTAAGCAAGAATTAACTAGGTGAAGAGAGATTTTTGCAAAAACAAAAGTAGTTACTATTCATAAAACATCAAGAATTTCTAGTTTCTTTCTTTAAAATGTGAAATCATTATCTGCAAAATATGCTGCTTTATTCAGAGATAAAGATCTTGTAAGTATTGTAAAAATAACTGTTATGTAGCACCTGGATCATATTCACTTAAAAGAACAATTGATTTCACATATGTAGATAAAAAAACCCTGAGGACCAATGATATGTCATCATGTTCATCAAAGTAAAACAAAAAGATGTTGGGGCATCTAGATATTCTTATTCCTAGCCTGAGATAATTTGTATTTCTTAGAACAATCTTAAATTATTTGGAAAACTCTAAACATTCAAAAAGAGTATTTGAAATATATTTATGAATATAAATGCATATTATTACCCTTTTGCATTTATTACTCTATAAAACTAATGACAAAAGTATTATTCAGCTATAATTTTGTCTGAAAAAACTATCTAAATATTAATGGTTGAGAAAACAAACATAATATCTTATATGTTTACTCAGATTCATAAAGCATAATGTAATTTTCCTTGTTGAAAAGTCATGAATAATATATATTGTTCTTATTTTTGTTCCATATATTTGCTGAGCTGAGTATGAATGTGATTATCACAGTGGTTCAATCTGTGGTGCTTAAGGTGTGACACTGCTCTTAATATTTATATTTTAATTTGATTTTCTTGAAGTTTGCAAAATTAGATATAATGACTTGCCTTTTCATGAATTACAATGCCATTTTTCCATTATGTTTTACAGTTAATTTGATTACATAAAAGATATACAATTGCTATGCACATTTGCTATGGTACTGATAAAAGTTTTGCTTTTTACTGTGAACCAGTGACCCTCACTTTTAGTTTCACTTAAGTGTACTGTAAAATGTATTAAAGTATGAAATAACAAAATTAATATATTTACCTCATTGTGTTTCCATATCAAGATTCAACGAGGGAAAAATTCATGGAGAGAGACCTACAAAAAGAAGGGCCTAATTAAACTCCTGCTTCAAATTAGAGGATTAGGTTAATTCATTTAAAAATATTAACTGAAGACAGTGTGTGCCTTAAAATTGTTGAAGCTATAAGAATTGCAACAATGAAAAAATATGCCTATAGTAGGTACTAAGGCCCTTTTCTTATGGAACTTCAGCTCTAAAAAACAGTAAAGAAAGTATATTAGTAAGATGCTACCTATTATGAAATGGTGGTGAGTGCTATGGAGGAACATAAATCAAGGAAGAGGAATGTATTTAGGCAGATTTGATGTGTTTGAAAAGAGTGAGGAAAGGCCACATGTAGAGAGCAGTATTTTAATGCAAGTAAGAAATGGGTAAGGGAGTTAGGGCTATAGATAGAAACAATCTAGAGAGAATCAGGAAGAGATGTAAAGGTCCTTAGGTGAGATAATGTAGAAAGGGAGAATGTTCAAAGAGTAATAAAGAGAAAAGGTGACTGGAAGAGACTGATTAAGAGGATAAGAAAGATAAGGCCAAATGCTTGAGAAGAAAATGTATGGGATGTCTTGGATATTATAGAGGCTCCCCAATCTACTCAGAAGGTACTGCAGAGTTTTGAATGCAGAAGTGACATGACAGGATCTATTTAAGATTACTCAGGATGAATACAAGATTAGTTATAGAATGGAATATAAGAATATATAATATATAATAATATATAATAGAATAGAATACAAGATTAGTTATATATATTATATTAGTTACATTAGTTAGTTAGGAGACCATTGTAGGGATCCAAGAAAGAAATGTTGAGGACTCTGACTTAGACAATAAAACTGATGACATTCCGTAGACATCTGCAGTTAGATCTCATAAAATCATATAACACATTGCACAGAGGACATTGGAAGTTAAATCTGATTTCGAGGTTGTAGCTTGAAAACAAGAAGGATAAAGTTGCCAATATTTGGCAAGAGGAGGAATGAAGACCAGGTTTAGGAGACACGATGAGTAAGTTTTGTTAATGTTAAGTACAAAATACATCTACTATTGAAGTGTAGATGCTGAATGAGTAGTTAGATATGAGTGTGTCTAAGAGGACACATCCAGCCTGGTGATATAAACTGTTAAATTGATGACTCAGACTACTGAGAGAATTATGTTAAAGGATAGTCCTAAAGTAGAAATTGAGGATTCAAGATGTGTCATGTACTGGTACAAATTCTCAATGCTGGATTTGATCATAATGTATATTTAAAACGTATCAATAACATCAACTTAAAAAAGAAGTTGAGGATGTGAGAAGGAGCTGATACAAATGACAGACAGATGGCACAGCAAGTAGACATAAGTATGTGTCCCTTTAGTCAGTTGAAAGGAATGTTTGAAGGAGAAAATGAAAACTGTCAAATAATTCTGATCTTTGAAGAAAGATGAGTATGCACAGAGGGAACTAATCCCTGGATTTAGAACTGTGCACATCATCGCTGAGCGAAAGAAGATGGTTGTGGAAGAGTGGTGCTTGAAAACTCAGGCTGGAGCAGCTGTTCAGAGCCACTAAGAGGAAAAACAACAGAGACAATGGGCAAATGCAAAGCACTTATAAGAAATATAATACTTGATGGGAAGGAGGGAAATAGGATGATCCTTTAAGAATGAAACTGGGCCAAAAGAAATTTTAATCTAGAACAACTGTTAGCATATGTGTGGAATCAATAAAACCAGGAAAATGGAGAGAATGTTATGTAGGAGATACCAAAAATTCCTGAAAAATGAGCTTGAGTGAAAAGTCTTGTGTGAGTCATTGTCCTGTGTTGGGAACTTGGAAATCACATTCAGATAATGTTTAAGGCAGAAAGATAGATGATGACTAGACGTTATGGAGCAAGCTTAAGGATAGTATTTAGAGAAGGTTTTGATTTGTCAGTAAGATGAGCAGAAGGAACATAAAATTAGAGAAGGAATAGAGGGAATGGGTGAGATTTTAGGTACCAGGATTATCTGTAATTGTTCCTGCAAGTGTGAGAATAAATACACTATAGGGATATCATATGATGACATTACTAATGGAGTGTTCTAAATGACACAAAAGACACAAGTGTCATAATCTCAAATAATTGTATAAATATTCTATGCTTTTCTAAAAAAATAAATGTTGATGGGCCGGGAAGTTAGCTCAGTGGTTCCGGTGCCTGTCTTGCAAGCGCAAGGACTCAGGTTCGATCCCCAATAACCACATACAATACTGGGTGTGGCGACTCACGCCCAGCAGCAACCAGTACCACATACCACAGTGCCGGGCATGGTGGCTCACGCTTGTAATCTCAGCACTAGGGAGGCAGAGGCAGAAGGATTGCTATGATGTGAGCGGGAGGCTGAGCTCAGGGCCAGCCTGAACTACAAAGCGAGACCCTGTCTCAAAAAATAAAATAAATAAATAAATAAATAAATAAATAAATAAATGTTGACATTTTGAGGGGTTTGAGTTTTTAAAAATAATGTCCTAAATAATATTTTCAGTGTATAGATATGGTTATACACATGTCACAATTGCAATAAGCTAAAATCAGTCAAAACTAAAATCTGAAATTCTCAGAGATTAACTTATTTAGTTTGTATCATGATCAAATTTACTAACATATTTAATGATTTTTCTTCACTATATAGGTAGGCATTTTATAACTATATAAAAGCTTTGTTAACCATTTTCAAAATGACCTAGGCAAGAATTTGCTGGCAATGACTAGTCTCTCAAAATGACAACAGTTTAGAAGACAAACAGAATTGTAGATTTATACATCAAAGCATATTAACACAATAATTTTTAGTGTATGTGCCTTTCAGCCACCCCTCCCCCAAAAAGGACAAACAAAAGCAAAACTGACTGGGAGGTTATAATGGTGGTCGCATTACACCAATGATACCCATCATCTATAAACATTTACTTTCAAATCTAACTCTGCTTTTAGCCTATGTAAACATTTAGATCACTCTATCAAAGATTTCAATATTTACTTCTTGTTCTAAAAGTAACACAAATACACCATATAAAAACACTTAAGGAAGTCATTTTATATTTGTGTACTGTTCAGAAAGAATAGTAGACTATTGCAAGATACAAAATTTCTATTTCTTGTCTAAAATTCCTTGACACTTCATCTCTGAGAACATTTTGAAAGATAAGATTTAAAAGAAAATACTGTAGAGCACTCAGATGGTTATACATTATTTTTAAATCTAGATTCAGCTTTGTTGTTGAATTCATCAGCTTATCTTTATTCATTTTCCTAGATTCTGTAGGGTGTAGTATATATTAAATTATGCACATTTAACATACACATTATAAGTTTAATTATGTGCATGGTTTTGTGATTATTATTTTTATTGTTGAGTAGTATTTGCACTGATTTTTTATTCATATTCTAGAGGCTATTAAACAATTCATTTACACATATTTCTCTTGGCTAACATTGAAAAATTCCTAGTTTGTGTCATTATGAATAAATACCATGAACAGATTTGTCTAAGTTTGAGAGGTCATAAGATCCTGTTTCTCTTTTGTAAATACTTAGGAGTGAAATTGCTTGCTGTTCTGGGATGATCTGCTTTCCCCAGTATTCATATGGTGAAGTCCTAATACCTGCTCCCTCAGAACTGGACTGTGATGGGGCACATAGCCTTAAAGGTGTAACAGAAAGTGAAACAGAGCCTTGTGTGTGCGCTCTCATTTCCTATGACCGCTGTCCTTCTAAGAAATATAAGGACTCAGTGTGCTGAAGAAAGACTATGTGAAAGAGATAGTCACCTAAAGACAAGGAGACACGCTTCCAAAGCAATAAACGCTGTGTATATCTTGAGTTTGAACTTCTGACCTCCAGAAGTGTGAGGAGATAATATTTTTACTGTTTATACCATCCAGTATGGTATTTCTTATACCAGCCCTAGCAAATTTGCTTCCTGGCCATAATGTCAATCATCATTTGGTATTCCCCCTATGCATTTATGAGAGTTTTGTCTAATCTTTAGGCTTTATACAGAATGGTTTTGTCAGTTTTACCATTTTAGCTCTTGTAATACACATGTAGTAGGCATCATGGCATTTTTATGATGCTTATTATATTTTTCTGATGCTTAAAGACATTGAGAACATTTTTATTTGACTTTGGTCTTTAAAATCTTTTTCCATGTGTTCATGTTTAAGTCTATTGCCCATCTTTGTTATTTTGCTTGCATTTTGCTTTTGGTTTGTAAGCACTTTTGTATATATTCTGCATACCAGTCCCTTGTCACTCGGATGTAGTATGAATATTATCTACTAATCTGTATCCCTTCTGTTTCTGGAGGATATTGTTTGATGAACAGAAATTTTAAGAAGTGCTTATTATTTGCCTGTTATTTCCTATGTTCCATAGAACAAATGTTTGGCTACCTAACATTTATGAATATATTCTTCTGTGTTGTTTTAAAGCCATTAAACATTTTAATATTATACCAGGATCTATGATACAACTTTAATCCATTTTTATTTGTGGTGTTTGATTCATGCTTATGTTTGTTTTCATTCATAACCTTATTCATTTGTGTTAGTATGATTTCTTCAAAAGTATTTTTTACCCAATTATTACTCAGGTGCCTTTTTCAAATTCAATTTCCTATGTAAGTACATCTTTATTTGTGTAGTGTTTGTTAGATTCCATTGGTCCATTTGGTAAACTTTATGTCAATACTACATCATCATAATTACCATGGCTGCATAGTAAGTCTTACAATAAGTCCTTCAGCTTAACTTTTCTTCACAAGCATATTTTGACTATTATAGATCTTTTGTATTTCATATAATTTTTAGTCAATTTAATACCACCTTTTAAAAAGTATGCCAAGCGTTTGACTGAGATTGTAAAAAAATGACACAGCAACTTAGAAATAATTTAACCTAAACAATATTGAAACTTTCAGTGAACATAGTGTATCTTTCAATTTTTTTTTTTCAATTCTGTAAGGTCCTTTAAAATTTCTGTCAGCAATGTTTATTTCAATGTAGTAACCTTGCATAAAAATTGTTCAGTTTATCTCTAAGGGTTTCATTTTTGATCTCATCATACATGCTAAAAAATGAGGCTTTATTCTACCCTTTAACCTTCATTTTTCAATTTTGCATATTATTTTATTACATTGTGTGGTGTAAATTGACTAAGTTTCCTTATTCACTAAAGGACAGATTTAAATACTTTGGATTTTATATGTTCGTCATTATGTTGTCAGTGCATAAAGATATACTTACTTCTTCCTCTGCAGTCTGTCTTTCTGTCTATTATTCTGAAGTTACTAAATGAGCTAGAACTTTCAACAAAATGGTAAATATGAGTAGTAATATCCACATGCTAATCTTAGGTGTACAGTTTCCTGTTCTTCAGCTGTACATGTTTTGGTTTTTCATAGATGACTTTTAACAAGTTGAGGATGTTTAATTTTGTCCTTAAATTAATGAATGTTTTTATAACAAATGATACATTTTGCTAAATGTTTTATTGAAACCATTCAAACAGTCATATGAATTTTTAAGTATCTTTTTATTGCTAATGTGATTAACTGTACTGGCAAATTGTGAATGATTAACAAATGTTACTTCCTGGGACAGATCTTACCTTTCCATTTTGTATTAAAATATATATTTTAGAAAATTTTTTCCTAATAATCGTATACGTATTTGTTTTCTCATGAGGTACAGTTACCTGTAGTTTTCTTTGTTCATAATTTTCTCATTTGGTTTTGTAATCAGAGATATGGTACCTTCATTAAATAGGTTGAAGAGGTCTACCTGTTATAAT
>PVIR01020605.1:18024-30521 GCA_004026965.1 Petromus typicus | reverse complement strand
GGCCCTGAGCTCAGCCTCAAACTCACATCACAGCAATCCTCCTGCCTCTGCCTCCCGAGTGCTGGGATTACAGGCGTGAGCCACCACGCCCGGCACTGTGGTGTGTGGTACTGGTTGCTGCTGGGCGTGAGTCTCCATGCCCAGTATGGTATGTGGTTACCGGGGAATCGAACCCGGGCCCTTGCGCTTGCAAGACAGGCACCGGAACCACTGAGCTAACTCCCCGGCCCCACCCTATTTCCTTTTAAATATTTTCTATTTCACAATATCTACTACATGTACTAGAACTCATTTACATCTTTCTCATACCAGAGAAAAGATACAATATTTACACATCTGTAACCTATTTATTTCACTTAGGAGGATATCCTGAAGGTACATCCATTTGAGTATAAATGACTCAATCTTATCATTTTTTATGGCAGAGTAATACTCCATTTTATAAAAGAACCACATCTTCTTTATCTAGTCTCCAGTTGATAGACATTTGGGTTGTTTCCAATATATAGCAATCATGAACTGAGCTCCTATAAACATGCATCCACATATGTCACTGTGATATGAATCTTTTAATTTTTTTGTGTATATACGTAGCAGAAGAATAGCAACTTCAAATGGGACCTCCAATCCTAGTTTTTTGAGGAATCTCCACACTGATTTCCACAGAGGTTGTAAGAGTCTATACTCCAACGAAGAGTGGGGAAGTATACCTTTTCTACACAGCCTTGCCAATATTTGTTGCTGGTTAATTCTGAGATAGCAGCTATTCATCGTGGAGTGAGATGAAATCTCAGTGTTGTTTTCATCTGCATCTCTCAAATGACCAGTCATTGTGCATTTCACTGAGCATTTCTTCATATGCTTCTTAGCTGCTTTTATTTCTTCCTCTGAAATGTGTCTGTTCATTTCAAATGCCCAATTTTGAATTGAGTCTTTAAATTTGCATAGGGTGATTTTTTTAAGCTCATTATATATTCTAGATAGTAGCCCTTTGTCTGAGAAACAGCTGATAAAGATTCTTTCCCATATTGTTGGCTGCCATTTCACTTTGTTGGTGGTTTCCTTTGCTGTGCAGATGCTTTTTTTTTTTTAAATTTGAATCTTTATTGGTACATTATGAATATACATCATCATCGCATACAACATAGAGAGTTTGTAACAGAATATGACACGACTTGATTCTCATTTTTCCCCTTTCCCCCCAACCCTGCAAGTCCCTCATTCCCTATATACATAATTTTTGTTTCCTTTTTTCTTTATTACTGTCACATTCTTTTCCCCCTTGTCATTTACCCTTACATCCTCTTTCCTTTTAAATATTTTCTATTTTTAATAGGATGAGATAACATTTGTTGATTTTTGGCAAAGTACCAGACCTGAAGATCAGTGGAGTAGATTAGAAGACCCAGAAACAACTCCAGATACACTGAGCCACCTCATCTTTGACAAAGGAGCCAAAAACCCTCAATGGAGGAAAGATAGCCTCTTTGACAAATGGTAATGGAAAAACTTTAACCTGTCAAAAACTAAAGCTAGACCTATTTCTTTCACTATGTACCAAGCTAAAATCAAAGTGGATTAGGGACCTAAATATTAAAACAGAAAAACTAAACCTGCTGCAAAACAAGTTACGTAAAACTGTTGAAGACCCTGGTTAGGGGAGGCCCTCGTGAACAAAACCTCTATGGCATAAGAACTGGCAGAAGAAATAAACATAATTGGTTTCTTAATGAAGTAATAGAATAGGGCACTGATAAAGACTATGGGGTAACACAAGAGAAGGAATGTTATTTATGTCTCATCTGCAAAATCAAGAAGACAAATCTCTATGCATGAGGGAACCACAGCTTTGTAATAGAATCAAGTGTGAAATTACAGAACAACTCAGAATTTCTGGCCACTTGCAAAAGAAATAATTCTTTTGTTTAATTCAGTAAAGCAACCATTCCTAAAGCCTGTATTTCTCTTTTGTGAAGAGGTAGAGCTGTGGAACATAATTCATCAAGCCAACTGGAATGAATCACAGATTGCATAGATACTGGTAAAAACGAGAGAGTATTACATCCAAATGAAGAGTCGAGGAGCTGAAAAATCCAGCAGAGTTACACTGGCGGCCTCAGCACATTTGGAAGGGTAATTAACTTCCTTGTAAAACACGGCAAAAATCTCTAGGCCTGTATCTACACAAGCATATTTACTTTTTAGTTATTTTAAAGTTCTTATGAGATGAGTCAGTTTACTTTAACAAAAATTTTGTCTCAGAAAGATTTCTTAATATAAGTGCCAAGCAAAAATTTCAAATACTACATAGATATCATCACACAGTGTAAGCACATTTATAGAAGGCATCATAGTAATGCACTAAAAGAATTTGGGACTAACTTTTTTCACTTAATACAAAAGAATGACCTTATTTTCAAATCAATACAAATAGATCTATCTGCTTTTTCCAAATTGCTAAAGTGATATCAATAGTAATTTATTTAATGTTTGTTCTTAACTGAACATTTTGATCCATTCAGCATATTGTGACCACTAACAGTACTTAAATGGACATCTTCCTTTTTGCTCACATGGTGTGTGTGTGTTAAATCTTAAAAATCTGTCTATCCAGCAACACACTGGGGAGTACTTGCTATCTTACATTTTGTTATCAATGAAAACCATTAATTAATTACATAAAGCTCATAGACAAAAACGATGTCATTGTTTTCGCCCACACACACTGTTAGCAACACCACTAACGGGGTCAGGTCAGCCAGTGGTGACCGTTAGGCTCAGGATCCCACTTGGCCTGGCAAGAAGGCATTTCTGTCATACTGAGCATCAGCCTATTCTTTCAGAGTATGAAAACTTTTAGCATATTTCAGTCCAGTTTGCTCCTCATACAGTCAGAGACTACCTTCACTTTCCTTGCTGCATGACATACTACTACAAATTTAGCAGCTCAGAATTACACTATTATGCAAGTTTCTGTAGTTTGGAAGTCAAATCACAGGATAGTTCAGTTCCCTGTTTCAGGACTTGGCCAGGCTGAAGTCCAGGTCCCATCCAGGCCAGGATATCTCCAGAGCCTCAGTCGGGGTAAGACTGACTGACATCCAGGCAGCCTCTGGACATGGCCATAACTTGTCTCCTTGCAGGTCTCAAGAAGTTTCTGTTTTCTTTTAGAGTTATTACTGTTGTTTATTATTCTAACTTTACTGAGTTGTAATTGCCAGATAAATTTACATATATTTAAGGAATATAGAAATTATTAGTACAGTCTAGTCAGTTAATACCTCCATCACTTCAAATAGGGGTGTGTGTGTATGTGTGTGTGTGTGTGTGTGTGTGTGTGTGTGTGTGTGTGTGATGCAAACATTTAAGACCTCTCTAAAGATTTCACATATGTAACACAGTACTGTAATATAATTACTGACTGAACATTAGACCCCAAAAAAGAGACATCTTAGAACTGCACATCTGTGAGACTGGACTCACATTTCCCATTCTGCTAACTCTAGCAAGCACCACCCTGCTCTCCATTTCTGGGTTCAACAGCTTTACTTTCCAGTATAGCTGAGGCCACACAGTACATTTTTACTATTCTTCATGTGATTGCTTCCAATTAGCATAATGGGGGGGTTCATCCTTACTGTCCCAAACGGCAAGATGCCCTTCTGTTGTGTGACTGAATAATACTGCATTGGGTGTGTTGCATTTTCTTTATTCATGTATCCATAAACAAACATTGTTTCTATGTTTGACTGTTATAAAGAGCAATCCAATAAACACGGGGTGCAGATATCTCTTTAAGATTCTGATTTGTTTCTTTCATGTAAGTATCCAAAAGTGGGACTGCTGGATCATCTGGCTCTATTTCTAGTTCTTTTTTTTGAGACAGAGTCTCGCTTTGTAGTTCAGGCTGGCCCTGAGCTCAGCCTCAAACTCACATCACAGCAATCCTCCTGCCTCTGCCTCCCGAGTGCTGGGATTACAGGCGTGAGCCACCACGCCTGGCACTGTGGTACGGTACTCGTTGCTGCTGGGGTGAGTCTCCATGCCCAGTATTGTTATGTGGTTACCGGGGAATCGAACCCAGGTCCTTGCGCTTGCAAGACAGGCGCTGGAACCACTGAGCTATATCCCCGGCCCTCTATTTCTGGTTCTTGAAGGAATCTGTAACAATTTCTCTCATGGCTCTGTCAATTTATGTTCTCGCCAACAGCACACAAAGATTCCTGCTCTTTCTCTCCTACCCAAAGTAATCTACCAAGTCAAAGCATTCCGGGCTTTTGTTTTTGTTTTCTATCAGCCAAGAGTCCTTCTGAGTTTCTGGAGGCCACCATGGTGCCCGGTCACATAGCCCTCTCTAGACACCTGGTCACAGTGTGGTGCTTCACTCTTCAAAACCAGTGATGAGAAGCTTCTCACCACAGAAAGACCTCAGTTCCTCCTTGAGGAGCCTTCATCTGATTAAGTTGGGCCCACCCAAAAAGGATCCTTTAGATGAACTCAAAATCCTTCCATTTGATCCGTTAGCAAAATCTGCAAAAAACCTCAACATTTCCATACTTGACTGGTTAGAAGCAGATCACAGGTGCCAGCCCCACAGAATCCAAGGATGGCACAGCATGGGAACACAGGGCAGGAATTCCAGGGACGCCCTGGGGTTGACCCTCCACAGTGAGTTCTTTGTGCTTGCCCTGAACTCTGAAGCTCATGCTTTTTTTCACTGTCTCGCAAACTGCACTGTAACTTTAGGCTCAGAAGAGATAGTAGCCAGATGGACAAAGAGGAGAAGAGCAGAAAGGTTCTAACAAGAGGAGCAGAGACCACCTGATTGGAGGAGACATCTCCACAGAGCCCTGAGCACCAGGGTCATGCTGGAACAAGGATTTTACAGAAAGGAAGAAGGAGGTAAGTCTCAGCTCTGCCTTGTCCCACACGCAGCCTGACTCGTGATCTAAGAAACTCACCCACGAGCCCTAGACCCTCACTCTTCCTCTGCTTAGGAGGCGCTCAGTGATGCTGCCAGCAACAGTGTCTCCTCGGTGCCTCTCACTCACCCCTCAGGCCGCAGGTGCAGTGAGGGCGGGTAACCCCACGGCATACCAGTTTTCTTCTTTACAACCCAAAGAACAGACCTCATATTGACAGCCAGGATTCAGCTGGGTCTTCCTGATCCCTTGAGATACATGCCCGCCCCTAACCCTGTATCTTAAAGTAGCAGCAAACCTTCTCCCCTATGCACAATTACTAAGGGCTTCCTTCTTAGGCACATTTTCCTTCGGACTTTTCTGAACTGTATTTCCGATCGTATGCCCCTCTGCCAGGGCCTCTCCACACAGCGTTCTGAGTTTACTACATTCAAGGGTGAGTGGAAAGAGAGGGATGAGGGCCAAAGATTTAGCTCAGTGGTTCCGGCGCCTGCCTTGTAAGTGCAAGGTCCCAGGCTCGATCCCCAGTAACCACATACAAAAATGCAAGGCATGGTGACCCATGTGCAGCAGCGATCAGTACCACATACCACAGAGCAGGCGTGGTACATTCGGGATGCAGAGGGAAGTGTGAGTTCGAGGCGCACCCGAGCTACATAGTGACCTCAGGAACCAGCCTGAACTACAAAGCAAGACCCTGTCTCAAAGAAAGACAGAGCGAGAGAGAGAGAGAGACAGAGAGAGAAAGAAAGAAAGAAAGAAAGAACGAAAGAAAGGGAGGAATGAGGTCGTAAAGACAGAAATCCAAGAGGTACTTCCATGACAGAAATGTCATCAACCCTAAAATCTGTTTCCCACCATCACCCCTGTCCTCACACAATCTCACTGAGTCCTTTTCTCTACATCTTTTCTCTCTCAGTCATGCATATATATAATATATAATATATATATAAAATATATATATATATAATCTCTATATATAAAGAGAGAAAAAATTCATACATACATATTACTTTTATTTGCATGTATTTTTGCTGGATTTAGTCCAATACCTAAGAAATGCATCATTGCAGTCTGTTTTATATTTTTCCTTTTCTGACTATAAAAAAAAAAGAAAAGAAAAGAAACAGTCAGAAATCACCTGTGTCCCCATGTTGAGCAGCTCCTTGGTGATTGTGGATGTTCACGAACTGATGATGGCACCTCCGAGATCACGATACCTATCAGGCTACTCCCCCTAAAGTATGTCCTCCCCTAAAGGGAAAGGAACGCTTGCTGCTCAGGTCACAGAAGTTACACACTGTTGGCACAGCTATGCTCTTCCTAGACTGGAGACGCAAAAGGACGCTTTCTCACTTTGTCTTATTGTTATAGGAATACCCAGTCCCCAGCCTTGAATCTAACAAGCCTTTTGTATGCAGATTGAACATAGGAAAGAAATACTGAAACTTACCATGTTCACACAGAAAATAATATATAAGGGGCCAGGGATTTATCTCAGTGGTTCCAGAGCCTGTCTTGCAAGCACAAGGACCCGGGTTCAATCCCCGATAACCACATACCATACTGGGCGTGGAGACTCACGCCCAGCAGCAACCAGTACCACATACCATAGTGCCGGGCGTGGTGGTTCACGCCTATAATCCCAGCACTCGGGAGGCAGAGGCAGGAGGATTGCTGTGATGTGAATTGGAGGCCGAGCTCAGGGCCAGCCTGAACTACAAAGCGAGACCCTGTCTCAAAAAACCTAAAAAAAAAAGAAAATAATATATAAATATAACCTGTGTTGCTTGTTCTTTTATGAGAACCTATATTTTCTTTAAGATTTGTAGGACCCCACTGAAACAAACTTTAAAACTATACCAAGAAATCGCATTATACATCCCCCCTCTTCAAGACCCACCTCCCCAGTACATCACGCTGTCGGGGACATGCCAGATTGGTGACACTCACTGTATTCACACCACACTGCATATCCCACAGTCTGCGCACATGCCACACTGACCATCCCCACTACACCACAGTGCACAATGCACACCACAGCACTAGTCCCACACCTGTACCGGCCACACAACTCATGACACTATGCAGTGCTCCTTCCACTGTATCACGTGCCCCTCACACCGCCCACGCTGCACACACTCGGCACTCACCATCACAACACGGTACGGACCGCACTAAACAAACGAATGTAAGCTACTGAGTGTTTGTTCAATCCCAGGTGGACACGGGTTATTTTTAGATTCAAAGATATTTCATTTCTACTGTTTCCTAGTCAGAAAATTCATTGCTTTGTGGTCTTTTGCTAAGCTCAAGCACAGTCAGAAAATTTGATCCGATATAAAAACTATGGAGAACCTTCAGATGGGCAGATATATCAGAATATATTTCTTTATATAAGTAGTGTTATAGTTAGGTAGGCAATCAAAGAAAACGAGCTGGGAGAAGAAAAAGACAAATCGAGTCCTAATAGTGTAGGAGGGATCCAGGTGAGTTTTAGGACCGTGTCTTGGTCTGCCCCACGATCACTCCTCACTGAACAGGTAATATTTGTTACATGATATTTTAAAGATTTCTTCATTTCCCTTGTGTACTAGACCATGAAGTGAGAATTCACATCCACTCTTCTGTTTGTTTACTCGGAATTTCTCCTGCCCCTAGCACACGACAAGAATTTGAACAATCCTCACTGAATCATTCCCTTGAACAGGGGGATTAATTTGGCTGTTTCAGAGTTATAAAAACATAATTTCTAGATACAACTACTCCATGGAACTCTATAAAGTGAAATAATACTGTTAGGGGATTTGTCAAGCCCTTGCTCCCTTGTCCATTTTCATCTTCTCTCAAATTTCATGGGAAATTTTAGGACACTCAATTTCAGACAGGGTTGTGTAACAGATTTCAAATTGAATAAAAGTAGATTTCCCTATAATTTAAAAGTAGAGTAAGTTTCTAATCAATTATGCATATAGTTCACTTGGCTTGTCCTTCACAGCACAGAATTTCTAATGGTGTATAAAGTTGGGAAAACCATAAACAGACTCTCTACCATATGCTAGCGTTTTCTTTAATTACAGTCCTATTTGGTTTCTTAATGAAGTAAAAGTAAAATCCAATATATAAATGTTATGACATTTAGGGATATCTAATTCATGTTCTCATCCTATGATTGATTTTCCTTGATGAAGAATTAGACTGGGTTAAGGCCTTTAAAACCAAATATATTCTAACCCTCTGAACATATCAGTTTCCAAATAATTGTATTTTATTTTCCTTCAAAGCCATTCAAGTACAGCATTTTATAGCTCCTGTGAGGCCATTTTTCTGAAAACAGGTATCTTCGTGAAAATGAAATCAATTTAATTTATCATGCACTTGAATTTGAAAAAGACTAATCCAAATGGCACTTTAACGCTAAAAGCAACCACAGTGGTTCTTATTTATCTTAAGGGTGTTTTTCTGTCTCTGCACTGTGCTCATACCTGTTATATGAGTTAGCTAATGAAAAGTAAGACAGTGATATGATAACTCAAATAATTACTATTAAATAACAGCCTCAATTATTTTAGCTATCACATATTGGAAGGTGGGAAGGCATGGAGCCAAGTGACAGGCTAGGACTCTGTAGTGATCACGCTCTACACACCGAAACATCACTTTGAATAACTCCATACATGAAAATCTTTTTGCAGAAGCTCAGGGAGCCAGTGAAGAGATCACAGCACCAGGATGAAATCACAGAAATGAGAAAAGATGCACTGAGGCATGTAGGAAAGATAATTTTGCATTTTTCACATCACTTCTTCCCCAACCCACAGCAGCACAGTGTGCACAGATATCACCTCTGTTTAGGGGGAAGAGAGGGGAGCAGGCAGGGCTTCCCCTTAGAGCCCAGCACCAGTGCCACCACAGTCAAACCCAGTGCCAGACTAGGATGGCGTCCAGACGCTGAGCCTCGAGAGCTACTCTGCCGCGGGCCCAGATCAGGAAAACTCGGCAGGCTCAGATCCATGCCACAGACTCCGTTTTTGGGTTCACACCACCTGCTGCAGCTCCAGCCTCCAAACACCTATCAGCGGCCAGTGTGCCCACTGCCAGGTCTCAGGAGCCTCCGACTCTGGACCTGTTGTACCACCAGGCTGGCGCCAGCAGCCCCAAGCTTTGCTCTTGCCCCACCACTAGTTCAGCCTGCTGACCTTGACTTCGGCCCTGTTCCACTTAAGCTTGGCCCCAGTGGCCCCGGATTTTCAGTCTTCCCAGTACCAGTCTAGTTCCAGGAATCCTGGCGGCAGGCCCAGCCCAGATCCCGCCCTGGCTGCTCCAGTGCTTCCCACTGCCCCGTTTCCAGGCCACGCTCTGAGGATAAACTATAGGCCAGGCTCCCAGGTTCCAGGCCTACCTCCTTGACCCAGTGAAATGAAATCCAGGCCATGCTGAACCAGCCCAGGACACCAGCAGCCACCTCGCCTGTGGACCACGGCAGAGGGCCTTCTCAGACTCTGAGTGGGCTGCTTTTCAGAGGATTCTCCAAGGCAGAACCAGTGTGCAAAGACTGGCATAGCCATTTTTTTTCAAATGTGGAGACACCAACATTTATCTGCAAAGATCAAGAACAACCAAGTAAATGGGATATCACCAAGAGTTAAAATTAAGTATAGTGAGATAGAGGTACACGGACAGTCAAGAGAAGAGATACAGGTACACGGGCAGTCAAGTGAAGAATTCAAAGTTAGCCTTTTCAGAAGCTCTGAGAACTTCAAAAAAGACACAAAGAAACAAGTCAATGAAATGCAGAAAAATAATGATCAGAATGACAAATTTAACAGAAATACTGAAGTGATTTAAAAAAAATCAGAGTCTGACTTGCAAAGTATAGTGAGCAAAATTTAAAACAGCTATAGAAATCAGTGAAGCAGAGGAAGGAATCTGTGAATTCAACAACAGGTTGTTTGAAAGTAATGATCGGGAGGAAGGAGAAAAACGAAAAGGAGTGAAGAAAGCTTGCACGATTTGTGAGACAGCACCAAAAAGACAATTTGTGAGCCACTGGATTTAAAGAACAATAGAGACAAAAGGTAGAGGCCTAAAGAAATGTTAAAAATATTCCAAACTTGGAAAAAGATGTGAATATCCAGGTACAGGGAGGTCAAATGACTCCAGTCAGATTCAAGCTAAACAACTACACCAAGACATTTGGTAAATAAACTGTCAAATATCAAAAACAGCAAGAGAGGATCCACAAAGCACAAAAGAAAAGAAGTAATAGCATATAATGGACTTCTAACACAATTGGAGAAACTTCCTAAACCAGGGGAGAGTGGGATTATATATTCAAAGAGCTAAAGGAGAAAAACTGCTAACCAAGAATACTATTTAAAAAAAAAAAGATAAAGAAACTTTCAAGGGAAAAAAAAAAGAGATAAAGAATTTCCCAGATGAACAAGCTGAGGTATTTCATCCACATGAAAACCACCTCATAAGAAACAGTAGACTTCTTCAAGCTAAAGAAAAGGACGTTAACTGAGTAACACAAAAAACATCTGACAATATAAAACTTATTGATGAAAATAATGATGACTCTGTAATGATGATATACAAACATTTTTAAAATAAAGTTTTGCAGATGAAATTGTTAAAGTGTCTAAAATCATTTGTTAAAGTATGCACAATGTAAAATGATAAAACTTGAGACATCAGAAATACAAAATACATAGCCAAGTGTAGTGGTGCTTACCTAGAATGCCAACACTCAAGAGACTGAGGCAGGAGGATCGCTCTACATTCAAGGCCAGCCTGGACTACACAGTGAATTGCAGGCGAGCAGCTTGAACTACATAGAGAAACTCTGTCTCAAAACAAACAAAAAATATACTTCCTAATTAAGAGGCAGTAATTGGATGATTTGAAAATTTTATACAGTCTCACAAAATAATTCTATGTGAATTCAATATTTAATATCTTAGGAAAAACACCGGTGTATATTTTGATTGAATAAAGCTTATTTTAAAAAGCAAAAACAAAATGTGCACAAGGTGGTAGAATGAAAGTATAATTTCATGTGATCAAAGTTATCAGTTTAAAATAACTGGTTTTCATTAAGAGATTTGTGTAAGCTCATGGTAACTACAATGCAAAAATATAATGGTATATATACCCAAGACAAAAATAAGGAATCAAAGCATACCACTGGAAAAAAATTATCTAGTCACAAAGAAAGATAAAGCAGAAAAAAGTAACAAAGGATTTCTAATATCAAAGTGTAATTAATAAAATAACAGGATTACATTCTTACCTATCAATAATTACCTTGCATGTAAATGGATTGAGTTCTCTGATAAACAGACATTTTACTATACAGCATTTGTTTTAGTTGGGTCCACATGTCTTCCCCAAAACCTTATATGGTCATAGGCTTGATCTAGCATGAAGTAGAACTGACTCTTGATGCAATGCTAGACGCAAGGGAAGTAAAACTAAGGGTGTGAGTGCTGCCTACCCTAAGTAGCCTCAATAAAATAAAAGGGCCAGGGAGACACTGTCAAAATTCTCCTGATGCTGGTGCTATGTAGAGCGCACCACATTGTTTCTCCTCTGAGGCCTGTGATCATTCCTGTCTTGGAGCCAGCTGACTATGGACTGAAATCTCTGTGAACTGTAAGCCAAATAAAGCCCTTCCCCAGTACGTTCTCTCAGCAATGAGAGAAAAATAACTAAAACAGCATTTATAAATACACAGGCACTCAAAATCAGAGCAACTAAATACATAAAGTAAATATTAACAAACCTGAGGGGAAAACAGACTGCTACAATAACGATAAGGGATTTCAAAGTCCACTTTCACTAATGGACAGGTCATCTACACATAAAATCAATGAGGGAACACCAACTGAAAGTACACTTCTAACCAGCTGAGCATAACAGACATATACTCAACTCTCCACTCAGCAGCATCAGAAAACACATTCTTCTCCAGCACACATGAAACTTTCTCCAAAATACAACCTATACTAGGCCACAAAACAAGTCTTATCAAATTTGAATTTAAGAAGACTAAAGTCATATTGAGTACCTTTGTTTATCACATACAAACCTAGCATCCAAGAGATATTTCAGAAGTCCCACAAATATGTGTAAATCAAGCAACAACATCCTTAAAAAACCAAGTCAAAGAAGCAATTAAAAGGAAAATTTAAAAATCTTTAAGACAAACAAATATATGACATACAACAAAACAGTTCTAAGAGAGATATTATAGTGGCAAATGCTAACATTAAGGAAAACAAAAGAATATCTTAAATAAATTAACTTTATATCACAGGCACTAGAAAAGAGAACGAGGCCTAAAGTTAATAGAAGAGATTAATATCCAAAACATATAAGAAATTCAAATAACCTGGTAGCTAGAAAACAATGTTATTTACATAGGGAGGCAAGATCTGGATAAATAATTTCTCAAAAGAAGACATATACATAACTACAAGCACATGAAGAAATTCTCAGTACCATATTACATCAGAGAAATGTAAGCTATTACAGTTTATAATCTTTATTATTATTATTATTTTTTTTTTT
>PVIR01020605.1:0-17924 GCA_004026965.1 Petromus typicus | reverse complement strand
TAGGCCCTTCCTTGCTATCTCCTTATGTTTCCCATCTGCATGATGACATAACCAGCTGTACTCCAGCACAGGCTCCCCACCAAGATGTTTAGTCTTACCTTGGGCCCAAAGTGATGAAGCCAAATGACAGTGTACTAAAACCTCTGAAATGTGAGCCAAAATCTCTTTTAAGATAATTCACTCAAGTACTTTATCACACTGACAACTCTCTCTCTCTCTCTGTCTCTCTCTCTCTCTCTCACACACACACACACACACACACATGGAAATATAACCTCACAACTGTCACAGTAGTCATTCTCAAAAAGACAAGTGTTAGAAATGACTCAGATTGTAAAAAAAAAAAAAAAACATTGTACACTACTGGTAGATATATAAATTAACGTGGTTGTCACTATGGAACTCAGTGTGGAAGTTCTTTAGTAAAAATAGTAGGGCTAGGAGCCAGGGATTTAGCTCATTGGCTCCGGCATCTGCCTTGCAAGCACAAATTCCCCAGTTTGATCCCAGTAACCACATACGACTATACTGAGTGTGGTGACTCACACCTACCAGCAATCAGTACCCCATATTACAGTGCCAGGCATGGTGGCTCATGCCTGTAATCCCAGCACTCCGGAAGCAGAGGCAGGAGGATTGCTGAGTTCAAGGCTGAGTTTAGGACCAGCCTGAACTACAAAGCAAGATCCTGTCTCAGAAAAAAACCAAAAGCAGTAGGGCTAGACTGACCACTGGATATAAAGTTACAGATAGATATCTAGAAGGAATAAATTCTAGTGTTCTACTGCATGGTGGGATGATTATGGTTAACAGTATTTATTGAGTATTTCAAAATACATAGCATAGAGGACTTTAAACGTTCTCACCACAAAGAAATAAATATATAAAATCATAGATATGCTAAATTGCTAGAGTTTTATCAAACATGATGTAAATATATATTGGAACATCACACTTTAACTTATAAATATGTACAAGTATTATATACTAATTAAAAACAAAAATTTAAAAATAGTTTCAAAAATTAAAAATGAAACTAACACAATCCAACAATCTCATATTGAATGTAGATCCAAAATAATTTAAATTAGTCTAATAGTTTTCTGCATTCTAAATTGGACTTTGCCAAAATTAAGAAGGTTTATGTTTCATTTAGTGTTTTTATTTAGTGGGGTTTTTTTGTTTTGTTTTGTTTTTGAGACAAGGTGTCACTTTTGTAGTTCAAGCTGGCCCTCAGCTCACTATATACCCCAGCCAGCCTCGAACTCACAGCAATCCTCCTGCCTCCGCTTCCCAAGTGCTGGGATTAGAGGTGTGAGTCACCACGCCCAGTATTGTGATATGTGGTACCAGGGATCAGACTTGGGACTACGTGCTTGCCAGGCAGACACTGGGAACCACTGAGCTGAATCCCCAGCCAAAAACTGTTGATGCTTTAAAAGACCAAAAAAAAGTATTATGAGGAATTATTTACTAATCAAATTTCTCATATGAAAGCACTGTAAAGAATTTATAACACTAAGAAATGAGAAAACCTAATTAGAAATTAATACAAGTATAGAAAAGACATTTTACCAAAAATATGCATGAATGTTTAATAAGCACATAAGAGAGTCAACATCATTAGTCACTAGAGAAAATAAGTTAATGCGACCTATGATATCACTTCACAATCACTACAGTGTCTGTAATCAACAAAACAAATAATAAGTTTTAAAGAAAATGTGAGAAAAACGGACAGCATTCTTCACATGTGAAAGCAATCCCAGTGTCCATGTAATACCAAACAGCTAAAATGCGGTGTACTCATGAAGTCAATGATAACTAGCAAGAAAAATTAAATTACTGATCCAAAACATGATATAATCAACAACACATATACAAAAAGCATAGATGAACTTCAAAATATAACAACAAGTGGAAAAGGTCAGACAAAAAGACTTTACATTGTATTTTTTCATTAACAGGAAGTACTGGAAAAGGAAAGCCTATACAAAGAGAAAACAGATTTTTGTTTGCCTAGAGCTGAGAGTAGAAACTAGATTAATTATGAAGGGGTATGAAAAAAATATGGGGGAAGGAAACAAAGGGTTCTAGTACTGCAAAATTCTGTAGGTGTCTATTAACTCTATTAACTATGTTACACTTGATACAAGTAAAATTTATTGTGCACAATTTCTAATAATATGGCTGTTTAGAATTCACACCAGTAATGTATTATATAGGCAGTAACTTGCAAATCTAGGGATTTCTGTCTTCATATTCTAAACTGTTCCATATGACTTTCTTAAATATACTAAGGCCCATAAAATACATGGGCTGGAAGTACTTTAGAGGATGAGTCATGTGCTTAAAAAATGATTACAGACCAGTAGATAGAGGTGGGAGAATCAATAGATGCTGAATCAGACTTAGAGTGAAACTTTCATTATTAACATAGGTGTGAGCCTATATTGAGAAATAGTGTCAATGAAACAAAAAATCAGACCAGATAAGATTACTGATCCAAAACATAATATATGATATAATATATATTATTATATATTGTTAATATTAATATTATATATATTATATAATGTATAATATATAAACATGCTTGTGACTATTAGAAGCATCTTTTCAAGTGTTAAAAGATACTGTCAATCACTCAACAAAAGAAACATCAGTTAGGCACACATTAGAGACTTTTCTAGGAGTTCCTCTTTGCTCTGGACATCAACCAAGCAAAGTCTGTCTTTTCTATTTGTGACTTGTGCTGAAAATATAAATTAAGTCTGATTGAATAACACTAAATTGAAAAGTATAGTTTATAGCTTTCAAAATCATATTTAGTCTTCTTAATGTGTCCCTAGAGCAAATTTCCTTCAGGGCATATTAAATTTATAGGTTATTATATAATGGCCTCTGAATTGCAAGCAACACATATTAATATAGAGGAAAAAAAACTACACATAGTATTGAAACCAAGCTACATGAGATATGTTTCTCTTATTTTCAGGAACTACTATCATTTTTCATTGATTAAAAGGGTTTTGAATTAGTTTAATGCATACAGAGCAACTGCCTATGTCTATCTGAAAACCTATTTTTTGAAAAAAGTAATTTTATACAGTACATACATAAGCTTCCATTTTAATATTTCCTTTATATGAACTCAATTCCTAATAACTACAATTAAACACTGTACTATTAATAAAATAATTTTCTTTTCCAAAAGATTTGCAAGTAATGTGAATTCATGTGTTGTTGAGTGTACATAAAATATTAAAATTATGAATAAGTATTTCTATGATTTTCACCTTAAGTGCGTCTAACAAACTGTGATACATATTACTGCACACTAACTTCTGTGACTATTAAATCTGAGAATGCTGTCTTTCTAACCCTTGGTCCTGGAGTTTCCAAACTGTGTTTCTTGGATGGAGTCCTAGAGAACTCAAGTGTGACTAGAGCTATCATGGTGGGGATTAGGAAAAGAAAGAGATTCAGGGAATTAGCAGAATGGTACAAGCCAAGGAGGACAGGATCACAAAGATTCCAAGACTCTAAATCCTAAACTCCAAGTTCATCTTTAACCAAAAAAGCTCTGACTTTCATCTGTAGCTTGTTGAGTTCTACCCTAGAATTCACTAGAAGGTTAGAGGTTCCATGGGTGTTAAAATTTGAGAAATGTGGTCTTAAGTAGCAAAAGACAAAGAAAAGGAATTAACTTTCACTCTGGGCTTGCTGTATGCTAGAAACTACTGGATTTTGGAAAATGTAGATAGTTGGTTTTGTTTCATTTTCACAGCAAATGAAAGATGGAGTTATTACTATCTAATTTTACTAGAGAAAGTTATGCCTCAAATATATTAATTAATTCAGCCAAAGTCACATTGGTTATGAAACAGGTATTTGATGAACAAGTGAATTTCCATGCTAATGGATTTTATTTTATAGCTCTTTTATGCATGACTTTGTTCTAACTATAATTTAATATATTTTTCCAATTGTCTTCACTATTCCATTCTGTTTCCCAAATATCAATTTGGAAGAAAATCTTATTTATTCTTCAAATCTCCTTTTATTTCTCAATTAAAGACTTATGATACAAATAGCAACTTGAATTAAATTTGGAAAACATGGGCTAAACAAGTCCAGTGAAGTACCACACCATTTTGTTTCATTTTATTGAAATATAAGGTCAAACTTTGATTTGGATACATATATCTTTCACATATTTGAAAAAATATATATTCCAGTAAAACCCTCCTATGTCCTATATTCATTCCACTCTTCAAATGTAATCTACTTCTTCGGTTCATCTGTTATATTCTTGACTGCTTGCGTTCAAATAGGTAACAAATGCAGGAAAACATTGGGCTTCCTTTACACATACTGCTAAAAACACGATGACACAAACAGCAAAGGGCAAAATTAATGAAAAGTGATTAGCCCATTACTTCTATTTCCTGCAGAGGCAGTGTTCAGAGAAAGAGCCAGCCCACCAGGAACCAAACAGCACTCAGTTATATGCAAACCCCTAACGGTCCCAAGAGTAAATGCCACCAACTCTTTTAATCTCACATATACTCAAAAGCCTAACATAAAAGTAGGCTGTGCTCCTATTAGGCAAGCTCCTGTTCCGTTTATCTTCTTAGTGTTTTAATCAGGCACTATGGTTTTGTGATTAAGAAGCTTGGAGCTTCCAGCTTCCAGCTCTATCCATCCTACCTCTATCCTCCAGAAAAAGATAGACATGAGTCCCTGATCAATTTTCTTTGAACTTTACCAACCAGGTCTCTGTGTCACATGGATGTCATCAACGTGCTCAGCTCACAAATTATCATGCAGTAAAATATACATATGAATAAGTTTATTGGAACACTGTGTGTCATTCTTTTATTTTCAGGAGCATATAAGATTGGAAAGAAGTTGTAACCCAATTACACCTTGAGTTAATGTGAAAGCAATATTCTAATCGAGTTATGGAATGTATCAGGAATATTTCACTAAACTGCCCAAAGAAATCCTTCTCAGAAAAGGAATTACAGAGAGAGGATATTCTCATTTGAATATAGAATGAAGCCTCATTCTATAAATATTCAATACTCAAATTAGTAAAATAAAGAAAATCAGTAGAAGGGAAAGCACTGAGTAACTGGGACTGCCGCACCCTGACAACCCTTAGGGGCAGGGCAGGGCAGGCCAAGGTGGTCCTGGCCCCAAGGTTCTGTGCAGTGTTGGATCTTACGCTGAAATAAATCACCCAGAAGGAATGAGCTCACAGCAAAGCCAGGAGAATGCATCTGTATTTTGTCCAGGAAATCAATTACTTTAGCTAAAGGAAACTCAGGTATTTATTTCACTGAAATAAATTTACATAAAACAAAACACAAAAGTGTCTCTTTACAATTTAGCTATTTCCTGGATAAGAAAGTTAGTTATTTTCTTTGACTGCATGAAAATGAAAGGTCAAATGCTTAAAAAAAAAGAAAAAAAAAAAAAAAACGCTGAAGTCTCCGATACAAGTTCTATGATACCACAGTTTGTTGATTTTATTTCAGGCTTTATAGCCATGCATGCAGTTTTGCCATAAAATCCTTACACAAATTAAATTTTATGAATAAATTATTCAGAGACATAACCCTTAGAATTTAATAAGCTTTCAGGGTTTTTTTTTTTCTCTCCTTTTGGACAAATGATAGAATCACACCTCCATTTCAATTTATCTCTACTTATTATCTGGTAATGCTCACCTCTTAAATAAAATTTGAAGCAACAAAAATAGAAAGGGCCCAAACAATAGTCATATGAATCCTAAACTTCCTTTACTGAACTGCTCTGTAATCAAGGACAGAATTTTTCTTTGTTCTGATCCTTGTTGAATAATAATACTGACATATATCTTTACATTACTAGAATTAGAAAGATGGGAAGGGAAAAGGACAATCTCAGATCAATTTTACATTAAAGCAAAGAATTTTTAAAGTATTGCTTTCCCTTACAATCTCATAAAGGCACCAACAAAAGGACGGGGTGGGAGAGAAAAAAAATAGCTTTTTAAAGGCTGTTTATTGCTTTAGATGCTGTTTAAAAGCTTTTTAGAAAGCAGCTTTTTCTTCTTCTTAGACATCAACAGGGAATAATTGCCTTAACATGCTTTTAAATCATCCTGTTTAAGACACATAGTAGCATCAAAAGCCTGTGCTTAGAAAACTTTTTACTTAACTGGCTTGTGTGGGAGTGATCTGGGGTCAGGCACAGAGTGTCTCTATAAATAATGGCAACTTTATTTTGGAACTTTTTTTAATTTTTAAAATTATAATACAGTAAGATGGACTTTCTACATGTGTACGCATTTTATCATGTGTATGGGTTCCTTATCCTCATGATCAGAACACGGCCAATTCTCTCATCCCAGAAAAAGCCCCTGTAACTCCCTTTACAGTCGCATCCTCCTTCCCCTGAAACTCTGGCAAGTCCTGATCCCTTCATCGCTACACTGCTGTCTCTGAGAATGTCATGCACAGGTTTAGTCTATGACTAGGAAGACAATCAATATGAGAGCAAAAGTGTGACCTGTTTTTTTCTGCACAGAAGACGAAGGGAGGCAATGAAATCGTGTGTGAAACACAAAATTCTGGAGCTATCTATGGTAATTACTCACTCGGTGCGCTTTATGCTCTCAAAGCCAACAGCTGGCCTATCCCAGAAGTGTGTATTGGGACCTAGATGAATTGGACCAGCATAGTCCATATACAAAGAAGGAACTTCTGTAATGGTGGGAGTTATAATTCCAGGACTCAGAATTGGAAACCTTCTTCTTTGGAATAATTATTATATTCATAGGTAGAATAAACTGGGGTATTTTGCCTCCCACGTGTGTGCTGAGTCTCTAATCTGCACCAGGCCAGAGCACAGTACAGCATCACAGGGACATTTAAAAAAAAAAATCAAGTCACTTCATTTTTAAAGCAGAAATCTACATTTCCATCTTATTTAAATATAATTGAGTCTAGAGCTTATTCATTTCATATTTCATTGTAAGAAAGTTTAAGAAATTATATAAACCGAAATTAGAAAAATATATCCAAGCATTTTAATGCAACGAAAGAGTGATTTAGGTCACTATTGTATGACTTGAATGTAAAAATGATTGAGAGTCTGTTGGAGCCATATTTGCAAAGAAATATAATAGTTAATAATTTTAACTAAGTCATATGAATTTTATCATTATAAAAGGCTATGCATTCCCTGTTTTAAATTGTGCTAGGGTGAGCAGATGTTCAACAATTTGAAGTCTGTTTAGAATCTTCCTACCTGCTGGGTTTAATTTCAGAAGCAAGCACCGTTCTTGAAGATAGACAAAATGTTATTTGTTCTTTTACCCACGCAACACGTTACACTAATTTCCATCATTTCCAGGTCTGTTTATGGAAGGTCATTTCTAGTATATATAATATGTAATTGTAATCCTTAGAAGGGTTACACATCTTCCGATGTGTGTAAAATGAAATATTACAAAATAATTTGAGATGTACAGAGAATACATACTGATGTGTGAGTTAAAAGTAAAATGCCACAGATTCTCTAACAATATTAAAGAAATAAAAAGGCTTTAGGAGAGTGTCACTTTCTTTACAGATTTGTAAAACATCAAATGAAATTTTAATATTAATTTAAGTACAATTAAAATAACTGTACTTCAGTTTTCTGTACTCAGATTTTTTTTTTTGAGACAGGGTCTTGTTTTTGTAGTTCAGGCTGGCCCTGAGCTTACTAAGTAACCCAGGCGAGCCTCAAACTCACAGCAATTCTCCTGCCTCTGCCTTCGAGTACTGGGATTATAGGTGTGAGTGATTCAGTAAGGGAAAAAACTTGCTGAATTGGTGTATCTTTACTTAGAAATTAAGGTTCGATATGTAAAATGAAACCAAAACACACCAGAAATTAGGATTTTCATATATATAGATAAAAAGTAAAGTAGCTAAAATAGTAAAAGAGCAATTTGAGAATATAATTACCACTGTAGCAAAACAACACCATTACATTACCAGACAGGTTACCAGATGGGTTACAGCAAGGAGAGTCTAACTTGTCCTCACTCTAGAAAATAGCACCACCCTTATATTGCAATCAGGGGTAAAAAACAGCATGAAGGGCCTCAGCTCATCCTCAGAGTGGGGTTCCATTTAGCACTCTCTCCCCTTGTGTTCCTTTATCCTCTTATATAGCCTCCCCAGAAAAAAAAGCAGGCTGTTACTAGTCACTTCCAGATTCTCTGGAGGCAGGACTAGTCTGGTAGGTGATCATTTTGCATATGTATAGTCGCAGGGGGAGGTGTCATTTTCCCCCACTGTGTACATATTCAACGACACTTAAGTACTTCCTATTGTATCTTGCTAGCCAAACATTTCCTTTCCTACATTTTCTGGGGGCTGCAAGCTCTCCCATACAATAACCTTTACAGTGAGCCACTACATTCTGCACCATGGTGTATGGTACTGATTGCTAGTGGGCATGAGTGACCACGCCCCCAGCATTGTGGTATGTGGTTATCCACGATCAAACTCAGGACCTTGTGCTTCCAAGGCACATGCTAGAACCACTGAGCTAAATCCTTGGCCTTGTACTTAGATTTTTAAAAATAATTTCCATATATGCCTTCATATATACAATGAATAATGTAATTTTCCATTTTCCAGTTCTTCTCCTTATCCTATTTCTGTCACTGCACACTAATGATCAAACCTTTCATTACTATGTTCAATAAAAGAAATTACATGGGCTGGGGATTTGGCTCAGTGGTTCTGACACCTGTCTTGCAAGCACAAGGACCCGGGTTCGATCCCCAGTTAAGCATACACCATACTGCGTGTGGAAACTCACACCCAGCAGCAATCAGTACCACATACCACAGTGCTGGGTGTGGTGGTTCACGTCTGTAATCCCAGCACTCCAGAGGCAGAAGCAGGAGGATTGCTGTGATGTGAATTTGAGGCTGAGCTCAGGGCCAGTCTGAACTACAAAGCAAGATCCTGTCTCAAAAAACATAAAAATAAATTAAATAAATAAATAAATAAAAATAAAAGAAATTACAGCATACTTCATTGTTTTATTCTCAAAATGAATGCATTCAGTATTTGAATATTAGTGATTACTTAGGGTTTTATAGAATCTATTATATAAATAAGTTTCACTCCATTGATAAGATGCTAAATTTTCTAAATATAAATGAGTATATAACCTTTAAATAATTTTGATTCATCATCAATGTGGGAACTTGATATTTCTCATTTATTCTATTCATATTTTAATTATATTTTTGATTAAATATATCAACATAGCATTTAAATTATTCCAACAAATAACTGAGAAATGATAGGTTATCATTTTTTGCATATGAATACTAACATTAGAGGGAGGAGAATACACTAGGTACACTGGGTCCCTTTAGGAAAATACAAAGGCCATCTATGAAGCAATTATGTCCCAAATTTCTAACTAGAACTTGATTATATTTCTAGATCTAGTTTCCAATTTATAAGAAACACAGCCAACAAAATATGTTAAACCACTAACAGAATGCACTATTCAAATCAACTCTGTGAAACTCTCTAAGATAAACAACTGGTTCCTTTCATAATTTTTTTTTTTTTTTTTTTTGAGACAGGGTCTCACTGTGTAGTTCAGGCTGGCCCTGAGTTCAGCTTCAAACTCACAGCACAGCAATCTTCCTGCCTCTGCCTCCTGAGTGCTGGGATTACAGGCGTGAGTCACCATGCCCGGCACTGTGGTATGTGGTACTGGTTGCTGCTGGGCATGAGTCTCCATGCCCAGTATGGTATGTGGTTAACTGGCGATCGAACCCGGGCCCTTGCGCTTGCAAGACAGGCGCCGGAACCACTGTGCTAAATCCCCGGCCCCTCCTTTCATAAATTAGTTGCATAAAAAATGATCTGAAGATAGAATTTATAAACTAAGAGAGACTAGCAGTTATTTATTCAATTCACAATACTTGGACCTTATCTGGATATTGATGCAAACGGTTAAAATGTTATGCATTTGACCCAGTTAGATTTCCAGGTTTTGTGTATATGTGTAGAAATACAGGCAAATGTGTTCTAAAGTTTACCTTGAAAGAAAAAGTTCTAGGGCAGCAAATACACCACTAAAGTAAGGCAAAATCGGAGGACAGATGCTAAATTACTTCAAAACTTACTATAAAGCAATCAACACAGTGAGGTAATGATAAAAGAAGAGCTAGAGCAATGGAACAGAGTAATAAGTCTAGAAACAGACTCAAATAGACATAGTAAGCTGGTCTTTGAAGGACAAATACAGCTCTAGAACAAATAAATTTTTTTCTATGGAAACAAACCTTTTGTATATAGAGGATGGGAGGGCTGTAGCGAGGGCAGGGGAATGGGAAAAAAATGAGACTCACAATACATCCTGTACAGGAACAGTCTCAATGTTGAATGTGATCATAATGCATATCTAACATGTACCAATGAATTAAATAAAGGAAAATAAAATAAAATTTTAAAAAGTGAATGTAGACACATCCCTTATATTGCTCACAAAAAATTAATTAAAAAATGAATCAGACATCAAGCTACAAAAGTATAGAACTCCTAGAAATGATAAAAGAGAAAAATCTGTATGACCTTAGGTTTTGGCGATTATGACAAGAAATATGTGATCCCTTCAGAAAATAATTAATAAGTAGGACTTCATCAAAACTGAAAATTCTATTCAGCAAAACACAATGTCAAAAGAATGAAAAAACAAGCCACAGATGGGGGGAGTTTTTACAAAAGAAATGTGTAATAAGTGACTTATTTGATATATTCAAATGATTATTATAATCAACAGGAAATAAATCATCTGATTTTTTTTATGAGCAAAAATGTGAACTTCACCAAACCAGATACACAGATGGAAAGTAATCAGAAGGAAAATGAGCCACGCTGTATGCCACTAAGAAAATTAAAATAACCAACCATTACACACATTTAAAATGGCCAAAATCGCTAATGCCAAATGCTGCCAAGGACAAGGGAGTACAGCACAATGCAGGACTGGAGGACATTTTGGTCCTTTCTTGTGAATAAAACATGCAGGTACTACACCATCCAGCAACTGTGTTCTTTTGTACAGTATTTACCAAAACATCTTGTTATGATTTAGACCGAGAATACCTCCCAAAAGTTCATGTGTTAAAGGCTTGTGTGGTTCCCCGTGTAGCAATGTTCAGAGCTGGGACTGTTCGAAGGTGACTGAGTCATGGCGGCTGCAGTTCCATCAGGAGTTTCATCCATTGATGGGTTCATATCTTGGTCCCATTACTAGGAGGTACTGGAAACTTGGGGAATAGAACCTAGTTGAAAGGGTAGACCCTTGCCCACTGTATCTTCTCTCTGGGACTTTCCTCTCTTATCCTTCCTCTGCTTCCTGTCTGCTGTGAGGTAAGCAATTTTCGCTTCTCCATGCCCTTCAGACATGCTCACTACAGGCTCTGAAACAATGGAGCAAATTATGGGCTAAAACCTCTGAAATCATGAACCAAAATAACGCTTTCCTCCTTTAATTTGATTTCTTAAAGGTACTTTATCACAACAGCAGAAAGCTCCCACACATGCATGGACACACACACACACAAATTATACATGAATGTTTACAAGCTTGTCAAAACTTGAAAGCAACCAATATGTTCTTCAGTGAATGGATAAACTGTGGTGAATATACACAGTAAAATATATAACAGTAAAATGTTACTCAGCACTGAAAAGGAATGAAGTATTAAACCATGAAAAGACAGGAATCTTAAATGCATATTACTCAGTGAAAGCAACCAATCGAAAGTACCACATAATATTTCAACAATGTGATATCCTGGAAAAGGCAAAACTATTAAGATAGTGCATGTTAGTGACATCCTAGGAAAATGAATGAAACACAGTGAGTTTTTAGGGCAGTATAGCGATTCTGGATGACACTACTTACTGTACAATGATGGATACATGTCAGTGTATATTCATTAAATATTCATTAAATTGTACATTCTAATGTACAATGCCCAGAGTTAATTCTAATGCAAGTTCAAGACAGGGCATAACAGTGCGTCAGTGTGGGCTCACCAGCTGTAATAGACATGGCCCTCTGGTGACAGTCGAGGAATATGTGTGTGTGAGGGGGGCGCTATACTACTACTCTGGATTCTGCTCAATTTCACTGTGAACCTGAAACTATTCTTTGTTAAAGGTCTACTTCAAAGGAAAAATGACACACTTAGTTATATGGAATATTTAGTGCACACTGCATAATATTAGGAATTGTTCATTGTTTTTAGTTTGGTGATACTATTGTGGTTGCTTATAAAACTTGAAAGTCATTCTTTAATTGAGAAATACAAGAATATTTCCCTGTCTGCTATATCATATGTGTAAAATTCTCTGAAGTAAATCCTTTCATACTCTATGTATCTGCATGGCTCTTTTGCCTGTTTAATTCCCAGGGCGTATTTACACACATGCCTATGAAGACAAACATGTATGGTACACGCTGTATGTCGGCACTGTTTGAGATGAGTAGTTGACTTTGTTTCTTAGTCAGATGAAGGTACTGTCCTGCTGATGGTGTGGGACACAAACAAGGAGGTAAAAGTGATGGAAAATACAAAGTGAAATAATACACTTTTATCTGCTAATAACAGTCTCATTTGTTTTTTAATATGCATTTATTTTGCTGAAGATTTTTATATTCCATACACCTCAGGTTTCATTATTTTCTTTGAAGATAAATGCTTGCTTTATCTTAGCTGTCTGCTGCAATGATTATTAAAAAAGGGTATGTTCATCTTTTAAAGACTATATACAGGCCCATCTTCCTGGAGAAATGGGTTACTCTGCTTCTATTTCCTCATAAATACCTAAACACTCTGATTCCTAATTATAAAGTGTCATGCATTTGTCAAAATTACGATGCTATTTGAGAAGTCAAATGCATAAAAAAAGATCTTCGCGTTAGGACGAATTCATTTTCTACTTTTTGGACTATCAGGGACACTGTTCAAGGTTCTGGAATATTCCGGCAGATGCCATTTTGTCTGTCCCTGTTAATGTCGAGCCTTAAACAGTAACTCATGATCTGCATTCTTCCTTCCTATTTATTTTTCATATCTGAAAGGAAGATGTTTTCTTCTTGTCGTTGTTATGTTTATTTTAAACCTAAGGTCAGGACGGGGCGGTCTAATTTGCTGCAGCTGTCATATGCTGTCATAGCCAGACAATTTGCAAGTTCCATAGCTGGTGTTTAGCTGTGACAAAACCTAGTTTCAAAAAATAAGGATGTTGAACTCTAACTTTTAACTAGGCTTTAGGGTCAAGAGCCCTACTACACTTGTGATAAGGAACCCTTTTTTTAAAATTCACACTCTAGTCCCTAACCTCAATCAGGAGCAGAAAGGAAATCGAAGCTCAGTGTCTGTGTTAATCCATTTCTTTGTTATGAAATATCCTGGCAGTATGAAGAACTTCAATATGAGCTAATCCAAATTAAACATCAAAGTTGTAAGTCTTAATTCTTTTCTATCAATCTAATAGTCCATATATCTAGTTTCAAATTACAATATTAAACACCTTTAATAAACTGGTGATATATAAAATTGCAGGATTCTTTGGGAATATTAGGAGCTTCCTCCATGCAACAGAAATAAAACTTTTATTGAAACTCTTAAAAAGGAAGTAAAATCTCAGAAAACTACTTAGACCAGTGGTGGTGAACCTATGGCATGCATGCCAAGGCAGGCTATCTATAGCCCTGAACTCTATAATATTCACCATCACCGACTTAGAGCAAGAGCTACTTACATATTCATTATCACATAAATAGCAGTGACTATTTTTTGAATACTTGGAATAATCTGTGGCCTTTTTAAAACCTTTTCCCCTACTTACCACTCATCTACCTCACCTGAGTTTACCTGGCATCTTAAAAATATTCATCCTTGTGTTTGGCTATCATTTGGATATGGTGTTAGTCTATACACCAAGGTCTCATGTGTTGGCAGATTGGTCCCCCAGATAGCAATTTGAGCTGGAACATTTAAGAGTTAGGACCATCTGACAGGTCCTAGGTCACCTGAGGGTTCTGCTCTTTAAAGGGATTAAAGTAGCGCCCATGGAACCACCTGGTGTTAATCACAAAAGTGTTGCTACACTAGCCTGAGCCTACTGCACTTACAGCTTTCTGCAAGGAGCTGTAAGCTCTTGTTCCTTCACACCCTAATGCAATGGCACAATGCAGCCAAGCAGGCCCTCACCAGATCCATCCTGAGCCTGGTATCACACTCTTCAACAGCCACAATTATGAGGGCAAAGAGCTGTGAGCTTTTTAATAAAGTTATCCTATCTCAAGTATTTCATTATAGCAATGGAAAGGGACGAAGACAGAGCTTTCTACCTGATTTTCACTTCTTTCTGATTATCACATTAGTTCCTTCTCATCCTGCACACTGCAGCCCAAGTGCTGCCTTTCAAAAGCATTCCTGTGTCAGACCCTCCGTTACACCAACACAGTTATTCTTGTAGTAAGTACACTGCTCTATCTGCTTAAAATCACCAATAAGTTTCACATATGACCATGTCTACCTATTGTATGTTTTATATCTGTAAATGTAAAAAATAAATTTCAGCACAGCAAGGGCCAGACTGTTCAGTGAGTTGTGGCTGTTGAAGAGTGTGAATTCTTCACACCGATAGGCAAATAGGAAACACAGACTAAGTGTGTTTTGAATAACTAGAAACTTATAAACATGACATGAAAGATTTTTTAAAGGCTACCTAACATAATGTACATTTTTTTCTAACTTAGCCAAAGAAAGTTAAATATAGAGCTGACAGTTCATGAGAGAGGTAGGAGTCAATGAAGGACTTAGAGAGAAAAGAAGAACATATCTTAACAGAGAGCACCAAGGAGGCAGGTTTTCTGCAAAGGGAAGGTGAAGAACTCGGCAAAACTAAGTCTGGAAAAGTCTCTACACAATAAAAAAGCAACAACCACAAAGCACCAAGTGGGCTGAGGCTCTAAGTATTCAAAATTGCCATGTTATTGTGTAGGTATTTTTCTCTTGTTGCTGATACAAAATAGCAAACACCCAAAGTCAAAAGAGAAGGGGCTTACTTGGCTTATAGTTTGTAGAGGATTCAGTTCATAATCAACTGGCTCTGGGGCTGGGATGGCAAAGAAGCATCACAGAAGAGAGACAGCATGGAACATACAAGGCAGAAAGGTAACAAGAGAGAGAAGATGAAGGCGTCGTGAATCTATTGCAACTTCGCACACCCTACATAAAGCTCGTGACCACATGAGGCACTGCAGGGACATCCAGACCCCCCCATAACATTCCAGCCCTGGCGTCCTGAAGACTTGTATATATGTTCAACTATGTAAAAGGCATTTAATTCATCTCTAAAGTTTGTCAAAGGCCTGTTTCAGAATTTTTGCAAAGTCCAACTCCCAAGTCTCCTCTGAGATTAAAAGGCAAACTCTTAGCTACAAACCCTGTACAAGTGAAAATAAAGTTTTACACTTCCAACATTCTGTGGTGCAAGATAGACATTTCCACAGCAAAAGTGACAAAGAGGAGGATACAAAGGACCAAAATAAGTCCAAAATACAATAAGGCCAATACGAAATCCCACAGTTTCACTTCCAGCATCTGAGACATTCCATGGCATGTGGTGAACTCCAAATGCGTTGGGTGGCTCTGCCCCTGTGTCACTCAGGATTGTTGCGGCTCTCACGGCTTCTCTCTTGGGCTGGCTCTGCTCCCTCCCTCCAGTTTTTCCTCAGATGATCCAAGCTCCTGGCTCCTCCACACTTCTGGAGTCTCCACTCTACTTTGGCTTCACCCTCACATTTTCACACTCTGTCCTGTCAAAGGCCTACTGCCTGGCATCCCAGACCTTCTTCTGAAGTCTGGGGAGAAGTCTTTCTGACCCCACAGCGCTCACATTCTACATGTGCCTAAAACCAGGGCCATGTGGATGATGCCAAGGCCTGCTGCCAGCAGGAGCAGTAGTAGCTAGTCTTCCCTCTCAGCTGTAGGAGCCCAGTGCCCATCAACCATATCCCAAGGAACAACTTCTAAATGTCACCATTTTAGAACAAATTCCTCAGGCTGCCACCATTCTGGAACATGGCACTCCGTAGCTTTCTCCTCAAAGCAAAATTTTATACCTTTACAATAATGAGACTGCAAAGAATGGAGTCTTCCTACTTCTTGTGATGCCCTCAACCCATCTTTTGTGTTTCTTCTGAGCAATCAAGACTTCCTCCACTCTATCTTTCCAGTCATGGCTTTCTTGAAGCTTCTTTCCTGGCAGAACTCAAAAGGTTTTAAAAATCATTCTGCTGGGCTTTTCATTCTTGATTCTCAACACAGATCTGGCTAAACAACCCCCACAGTACCCATGCCACTGCCTCAATATTCGACTGCCTTGAAATTTCTTCTGCAAGATAAATTAGCCCAGTGCCCCTAATCTCAGTCTCAGGCAAAGACTCCAGACATAAATTAAATGCAGATAAACTTCCTGTCAAACCCTAACACATGTCTTCTGGAGTCCAGCATCCAAGGCAGTTCTTCCCAACAGAAACCTCCTGAACCTGGTCTTTACTGGCCTTCTGGTCTCCGACCTCTGACCAGAATCTCCCATACAAAATACTCTAGGGTTTTTGAGCTCTATCTTTTTTATTGAATTCTTTTATTGGCACATTTTGTATACACATCATGATCACACTCAATATTAATAATTTGTACCAGTATATGACAAGAGTTAATTCTCATTTTTTTCCACTTCCCTACCCACCCCACACCAACTTGAAACTATACTAAAAAGCCACTGTGATAAAAACTGCATAAAAGGGAAGGAGCTGATTAGGCTGACAGTTCATAGGGACCTCAGTCCACAATCAGCTGGCTCTAAGGCTGAGAAGTCAAGCAAGCATCACAGAGGAGTGACACCATGGCACAAACAAGGCAGTGAGGTGACAAGAGAGTTTAATGGCATCATGAATCAATTCTAGTTTCAATCCCTCGAGATCAAGCCTATGACCACAGGAGCCTGTGACACGGCATCTAGACCAGTCCATAATAGTGAGCTTTGGTAACATGACACATATTGAAAAAAAAAAACCACAGGTAAATACCAAATATGTAACTCAGAACAAAAAATTAGGAACCTATTTTTAAAGTCTCTGAAAGGGCACAAATACTGTACTAGTCACACAAAGACTGCAAAGAAGCTATTAAAAAAATTTAAAGAGTGAAAGGAAATCATGTTAAAGAAACCTTAAGGAAAATGAGGTAATAATACGTAGTAAATGGAGAAGAAAATCAATAAACAGAAATATTTTTAAACAATCAAACTGAAAATCTAAAGTAATTACAAAAAAAGAATAAAATAAATAACTAAAATATATCAATAGATTTCATCTTTTAAAAATTAGTAAAACTGCAAATAAGTTTAAATATCATATGGAGAAATCCAATATATAAATAAAGGGCAAAATTAAAGATGGATAATAGGAAAGAGGAAATGTAGTTTTCAACTGGGAAGAAAATAAAAGATGGAGAGAAAGGGGATTTTTTTAAAAATCAAAACTGGAGGTGAAATAAAGACATCCTCAGATAACCAAAGAGAGGAAGTATTTGTTCTTCCAAAGGAAGGTCACAGGAAATACCAAAGGAAATCTTTTAGGCTGAAAGAATAAATGACAACAGCAACTCAGACACTTAAAGAAATAAACAGTACCATAAAAGGAAATTAGTAGATAAGGCCCACATATATTACACATTATTTTCTTTACCAATGCAAAGATGAGAAGAATGCATTGGGTTAAATTATAAAATTTATGAGTGGATTTGGAATTCATAA
>PVIR01020604.1:0-23697 GCA_004026965.1 Petromus typicus | reverse complement strand
ACCGGAATTTTAGTTTTTAACTTACAGAAAGTCTTGAGTTATAATCCAAATGCCAGTTGGTTGGACTTCCAGATGGTCTCAGGTAGAGACTTCACCCTTAAAGAGTTCTGGAAGGAACATTACAACATCCTTTCCTGTGAAGGTGAGAAACCCTGGACAAGGTCTCTCTAAAGACACTGAGATCCGTCTGGAAGAAAGGTGAGCTACAATTATACAGGAGAGAGACTGTCAAGGTTGTGTAGAGGAGCTTGACCAACTTGAGTTACAGCTAGCCACTGCAAATAAACTGAGTTTGTAAGTCAAGGGTGCACTGTACTTTAAGGATGCAATAAGATATCTTGGGGAGAAGACATAATTCAGTTAAGAAATAGGTTTTGAATTTTTATAGTCAAGACTAAAATTATAAAATCACATTAAGGTGGCTGAGGTTTCATAAGGGTCAGAAAATTATTCAATATTTTTAGTGTTATGAATTATATAATTTAGGAATTTTTCTATCAATCACCATCCGTTACCCAAAATATAGAGAATAATAACTAATATGGAACTTTCCAATTGTTGACTTATTTACAGAATCAACTCACTATATTTAGTTTGTTGGGTTTTATGAGCTTTAACAAATTTGAAGGATTAAAGGCTCCTGTAATTTAGAAAATTGTCTTTAAAATGCATACCGAGCTATTTCAAATGGATATAAATTAAGGAGATAGCTCATGGTGAGAAAATATGACCTAGGGAACATATATTAGCACACGGGAGACATTACTAGAGGAAGTTTAATGAATATGTACCTTTTTGTGTGCAAATACCATAATGATGCAGTATTAACTTTCTGCTTGTCTGGTTTAGAAAGGAAACACTCAAGAATAGAAAAAATATTTAAACATCACCTAAATTAATGATTTTCCTTCATGTTTGAAAATATAATGCTCAGATAGAAACAAGAAATTTATCTTATCAGAAGCAAGATTTTGTCATGTTAATATTACTAAACTAAAAAGTTACACAAAAATAACTCAGAAAATTATAGTATTGCCTATGTAAAGTCCTAAGGTAGGAATCTAGTAAGTCTTGACTGATCTTTTTCTTTTTTTAATTGAAATCTTTTTTGGTACATTACATATACATGTCATGGTTGCACTCCACAATGAGGATTTGTACCAGCATATGACACAACTTAATTTTCATTTTTGACAGATCTTTTAAAGGTGTGTCTACAGCATCTTTTTGAGGTGTCTTGTTATATTTCAGTATGTAGAAAATACAGATGATGGCTATTAGCCTCAGTATGGTCTCTTGTCCTTTACTGGTATCTAGCTTCTAGAGATTGAATAATCAAGTGTCGGAAGTGAAAATGGTGATTTTCACAGTTTTCCTTGTGTTGCCTGTATGCTTCCCAATGATCTTGTTTCTTTAAAAATCTTTGTGATGTATATCATGAAGGGAAGTATATTTCTTGCCTGCTACTAGTAACAGAGTAGAGATGTGGGTGGACTTTCTGTCAGATATTTCTATATTTTACTGTGTAAAATAAAACTGTTTTGATATATAAGTTTGGAAGCTACTTTAAGTGCAAAATAATATAATTGTTTCTATCTCATGAACCGTCAAATGTCTCATTAAGCTGTGATTCTTCCATTTTCACTTGTGAAGAAAGGGCACCATTAGACCTTCTACCAATCCTAGAGTATATGAAATAAATAAAGAACACATCATCACACGTTGCTTAGTGCCAAAGCATACATATCTATGGGAAAAATGTTCAAAAAAGTTTTTTTTTCATTTATAAGCATTTTATCTGCAATGCAAAAGCTATATAAATTAACACAAAATTAATCAGAAAAGTCATCAAAATCTTAACCTTTGATATGTTAGATGATCACGTTTTAAGAGAATGTCCACATGCAGTAATCTGTTAACATGGAAAGAAAGTTGTTATACACATTCCCACACAGGTATAACCTTCTGAGCACCTGGGACTGAACATGTAGTACTCTGAGTTTGACAAATCCAGTCCTGAAGTTGACTTCCTATCACTACTTTTTGTTAAGACAGCAAAATTTTCAAGACTGCTAGCGTGAACTCCATTTATTAGAAGGGGAGGACTGATTCACATGCCACAGTCATATGATTTAATTGTTTTGCAAGAGAGACTTTGAGGAAGTTTATAACAATATTATTTAGAAAACAATTGCATATACATGTTTATTTTCCTTTCTTTTTTTTTTTTTTTTAGATTTTTTTGAGACAGGGTCTCACTTTGTGGTTCAGGCTGGCCCTGAGCTCAGCCTCAAACTCACATCACAGCAATCCTCCTGCCTCTGCCTCCCAAGTGCTGGGATTACAGGCATGAACCACCATGCCTGGCACTGTGGTATGTGGTACTGGTGGCTGCTGGGGTGAGTCTCCACACCCAGTATGGTATGTGGTTACTGGGGATCGAACCCGAGTCCTTGCGCTTGCAAGACAGGCGCCGAAACCACTGAGCCAAATCCCTGGCCCTATTTTCCTTTCTTTTGTCAAAAAGTGGAGACAAGATTGTTGGGTCTCTATTCAGTATGCATCCTGTGTCTCTACCTCTTTTTCTTCCCAGGTGCCCATGTAATTGGCCAGGGCAGGAGGTTGAGCTCAGTGGCACAAGATCCTGAGTTTGGTCCAGTAACGAAAAAAAAAAAAAAATCATTTAATCGACCCAAAAGACTATTTCAATGTTTCAGTATGTAATCTGATTGATTGTGTTGTATCTATGATGTATCTTCGCTTTTTTTATTACTATATACTTTAAGCCTCTCACCCCCAGTATCTGTCAAATGTTACATAGAACTGCTAAAGAATAATACAAAATATATATGCATTACAGAGAATGGCAACTAGGAAAAGTCGTTTATTAATTCTGTTGGTTTTATATGTTTTTAAAGATTTATTCTCCCACCCGCATTAAGGATCACAAATGTTGGGTGCACTGTTTCTTGCATGTCTGTTAATTTCCCTCCCGGAGGCACATACTGAAATGGCATCTGTGACATATGATTCTCTCAGTGGACGTGTGTTTCTTTCCTCTTATGGTAGGAAGTAAAGGGGTTAGCAGAGCTCCACTTGTAGATTCACAACATAAAGTCGAGCCAGGCAGAGCTTTCGTTAGGGAGAGCCTTTCCCCTGTGGACAGACATTCTCATATTCCAGTGTGAGATGTAAAAGGTTGTCATCTTCTCTCCCCATGTAAAGTCACTCATACTCGCAAAAGTGACACTAACATTCAAGAAGAGGAGGAAAGTAGGAAGTAGAAAGTGTGGAAGCATTTAGGTCTTTGGTTACTACTGGTAACCAAAGTGAGTGTGATCTCACTCTGCCTTAGATTTTGATCTCCCTAAGTTTTTGATTTGTTACCATTTTTTAATTCTGTAGAGAATTTTGAAGTCTACCAAGTCTTTAAAGTTTACCTATAATAAATGAGTTCATAAAAATCTTTCACTTCTGTTACAAATGATTCTGATTATAAAATAATAGATATGCAAATTTGCATTCTAGTATTATTTGCTGATGCATGTCCAACATGCTTACTCTTTCTCTTCTTCTAAGATTAGTTGATATCTTAAATTAGTTGATACATATATTCAGGAGCAGACTCTTAGCCTAAGCGTTAAAAGAGAAGTATTTAATTTCTTATTAAAATAAATTGAATACTTTAGAACTATATAAATAGTTCTAACCACTGGATTAATCTTTGTATTACAAGTTAATCCAATTTTTTTCAAACACCATTATCTTCAGTTTTTATTTTAAAAATTTTAAAAAATATTTTGGTACTAGGGGTTGAACTCTGGACCTCGTGCTTGTGAGGCAGGCACAGGAACCACTCAGCTAAAGCTCCAGGCTTGTTTTCATTTTTTAGTAGTACATGTTTGCAGTACCTAATTACCTTTCTTGTTGAGAGTTGGTATGGGTATGCAACATATCTTAATTCTTTTTATGCCTTCTCTCTTTCCTCTCTATCGCTTGACTCTTTTCCCACTTGAAAAAAAAATCTATCTTCTTATTTTCATAAGCTAGACTAATATTATGACACAGTTTCCTGAAGAAAGGGTGAACATATCAAGAGGATAAACACTTGAATGCCTTTAAATTCCTGTTGATAAATTGCCTGAAATACATGAACTAATATATTCTTCAACTACAACTATTTTCAACAACCAGCATTATTACTTTTTCAGCCTTCCTAGTTTAGAAAGTGAAAAATGAAAACTCATTGATATTTCAATTTGTGTTTATTGGATTAGCTGTAGAGTTAACCATCTTTATGTATGTTATGACATTTAATACATTTGACCTATTTGCATAAAGTCAAATATAGCCATAATGAGAAAAAACTATTGATGTGCTCATGTTTCATGAGTGTAAATTAATAGATAATTACCTAACACTTTTAAGGCATGAGTGTTAAAAATATCAAACTCATTTTTTTAGTAGTGGTAATATATATTTTAGATACACTTAGACATTCTTGATAGGGAATTATCATGTAATTTTAAAAAAAATATTGTTTTTATTGGCACATTTTATATATAATGATCACATTCAACATTGAGAATTTGTACCTGTACATGACACATCTTGATTTTCATTTTTTCCCATTTCCTCTACACTCTCTACAACTCCTATCCCTTATATGTAAGCTTTGTTTCCTTTTTTCTTATCATGCAAAGTCTTGAGCATACAATTTATGCTAGAGTTCTTTGGGTGAAAATGTGTTGCTGAAATATTCTGTGATATTTGTGGCTGAACTGCAGTGGTTATTTATTCAAGAAACAATGGAATCATTGTATTTCAGAGCTTTTTCCATTATCGTGGACATTTTAGTGCTAAGAAAAGCATCACATCTAGTAGCAGGTTTTGCAAGAAAAAGTCACTCTCATTCCAACAGCAGCGTGACTTTTGACACTTGCAGGCCGATTAAGAACTGAAGTCACAGTGGGCAGTCATGAGTCCAAACACACTGAGCAATGGGTCTCTCCATTGGTGGGAGGAAATTAGTGACTAAAGCCTTAAGACCATGGATCAATAGTAGTGATGTGCTACAGGGAATCCATGCATAAGCTTCTTTCTTTTCTGTCTCACAGGCGGCAGCAGGAGAGAGCATAGTCTGCTGAAGTCAATGGAAAACATTGTGATAGTAAGGTGTACGTCCAGATTGCAATTGACCTGAGATACAGCTAAAAGGAAAATAAAATATGTCCTTAAGTCTATGGTAATTACTTTGTACATCATTGATCAAACAACAAAATCTTCATAGATGTGCAACGAATTGAGAATAACCAAAAAATCAACAAGATGTATGTACAAAAATCATGCTTTTTTGTTTCTAGTTATAAAATAATTTCATTTGGATAAAAATAGAGATAGACATATGCTCTTTCTTGTGACTCAATGGAAAGTGGCAGTCTCTGGTGCATTGTGATGACATGTATGCACTATATATGTAGAATGTTATGGGATGGAGACAGATATGCAGCTGAATTCAATCCAGCTTGTCTGAAGCTTCCATTATGCTGATATTCACGTGAACACGGGAATTCTTCTGTCTATTTTGCTTTTAACCTGAGATCTCCTTGTCCACTACTTCTGGACTATGAGTTGTTTCCTCTGGATTAGAAGTTCATTCTGCATGGAGAAATGGTTGTTGAAAGAGGACCACACAGGAGGCTTAAAAGTGGAGACTCAGGTCCAGCAGCAACCAGCACCACATACCACAGTGCCGGGTGTGGTGACTCACGCCTGTCATCCCAGCACTCGGGAGGCAGAGGCAGAGGATTGCTGTGATGTGAGTTTGAGGCTGAGCTCAGGTCCAGCCTGAACTACAAAGTGAGACCCTGTCTCAAAAAAAAAAAAAAAGATGAAGAAAGTGTGTCAGGGAATTGTTCTGGATTTTTCTGCCCCATTCCCAAAAAGAGCATCATTTCAGCTCCTGTAGTAGATATATCCGAGAGTGACCATCAGATAGAGACAGAGATGATATACATATATGTCCATACTGACATCTTGATGTATCATTTTGACGTTATATTTCCACATCCAGGTGCGAGAATCATATCTAGAGTCTCTTAGCTGCTCGTGGCCATAGTTAAATCAAATTCCACTGGAATTTGATGCTTATCTTGTAGGTGTTGTCCCCTGAAGAGATTGGAGATAACATAAAATTACAATGTTATGATACAAAATTATAGATATCTCAGAGACAGATTGTCCTCGATTTAATTATCAATTTGCTTATTATCACATCCCCCTAAATGTCCAGCATCTGACCTTTTTTTACTATTACTTTCCAAGATTCTCTTAAAAAATTTAGCATTCTTTTGATTCAAATAGGATTTATTTTTCTGTTTCCTGAATCTATTTTATTATTTCAGTCCTTGTATACTAATTTATTTGGCTTTATAAGGTTTGATCATTTTTCTGCACCTATCTTTATTTGCTTATCCTGTGATTATATAAGAAAATTCTTACTAGGCTAAGAGAATGATGAGCCAGAGTGACTACTTTTTTTGGGACCAAGGATCGAACTTGTGACCTTGAGCTTGTGAAGCAGACATCAGAACCACTGAGTTAAAGCCTCAGCTGGACAGTACTATTTTTTAACAGATGCAATTGGGAAAAAGAATGTCTTCATCTAGAAGGCATCGGTGTCTTAGCTTTCTGATATTGTAACTTAAAGGAAAAAAGATTTACTGGGGCTCTTGGCTTCAGCTCATTGGCCCTTGTCGCCACTGTTTCTGAGTCTATGGTGAGAGAGGAAGTCGTGTTTGGGAGCCCAGCCGGGAGCTTGTGGCTTAGCTCAGGAAGCCTTCCCCGTCTCCTTGCCTGTGCTGTCCAGACTCCCCGTTTGTTGGACGGTGTTCCCGCCATTCCGCGCCGGGGTCTCCGAGTCGCAGTCCCTCACCTGGCTGCCAATGTGCCACACGTCTCAGAAAGGCCTCACAGACTACTAAGCAGGGTGCTTCTTCAGTTTCCCCAGGGCTTTGCTATCTGGTCAATCTGATAATGAAGATTAAAACTTTCCACTTGGAGAATTTATTGTCTAAGCATTTATTTCATTTTAATTAGCTTAGGGTCCTAACATGTCATTTTACGAACTCTTTTTTTTCCCCCCAAAGAATCATATTATTTCCTATCTGTGTGCTACTTATTCTTCACAATGTAGCTTCTATTTGTCTCCAAGGAAACCTTTTCTGATTCACACTATATATTAGATACTTTCCCTCTGTGACTCAATGGTATACTGTTTGTATTTTATGAAATTTATATGAATTCCTCTATTTCAGCAACTATATTGTAATCTTTATTCATTTATATCTTCCTAGCACCTAACAGCTTTTAAACTACAAACAGGAATATGTACTTCAAATATTTATCAAATGGGTAAATGAAATAGCTGTGACTTTCATAATTTTATATTCAAAATGAAGCAAGAGTATGATTTAAAATATGCTTTACAAATACATTATTGCAAACCTAGGTTTAAAAAGTTTAATATAGGTTTAATCATATGAAAAATTGCATATGCTTTGGAAAAAATATTTTAATAGATATGTTAAGACAGATTTTTTATATGTTAGGTGTTATACATTAAAGGTTTGCAAATAATGTCAAAATGTTCACTGTTGAACTATACAGGGATTTTAAATCTGATATATTTAAAGCTTTGAGCTATGATAAACATTTCTAAGGATGTAAAGAGTTTTGGTATAACTGTAGTATTAAATTTTATGTAAATTTAATTTCACAAGAAAAGTGTAGACAACCAGGTACTCAAATTGTTTAACGTGAGTAGGAGCACTTCAGTTGGACAACATTTGTAATATAAAGAACTGCTCTTTTAGTAGAGATTCTAAGCTGAATAACCACATCTCTGGGATGTTTTAGGGACGTTTTCTTCATATGATCACAAATTAAGACACAAGTATTCTAAGGAGCCCTGTATATCAAATGTTTTTAACTTTTTTTTGTTTGTTTCTTTGTTTTGAGACAGGGTCTCATTTTGTGGTTCAGGCTGGCCCTGAGCTCAGCCTCAAGCTCACATCACAGCAATCCTCCTGCCTCTGCCTCCCGAGTGCTGGGATTACAGGCGTGAGCCACCACCCCCGGCATTGTGGTATGTGGTACTGGTTGCTGCTGCTGTGAGTCTCCACACCCAGTGTGGTATGTGGTTACCAGTATGGTATGTGGTTACCGGGGATCGAACCCAGGTCCTTGCGCTTTCAAAACAGGGGCTGGAACCACTGAGCTAACTCCCCAGCCCAAATGTTTTTAACTTTTATAATGAAACAAAAAGGTCTGACTTTACTGAAACATTAACTCAATAGCATAATTTATGAATAATACATTGGAGGCAATCTAGAAGCAAAATACATAGAAAAAAACTAAAATTTTAATATGCAGAATGACTTGATGGACAAATAATTAAAAATGATAAGATAGCCACAAAATAAACTATAATAAACAGTTAAACTATCACTTACTATGATTTGTGATCTATAATACCATTTCTGTTGTCAAAATTTAACTGATAGATAATGTTAAAATTGAGGTTTTCTCAAATATATCAGGTGATTTTTTTTTTTTTTTGAGACAGGTCTCGCTTTTTATTTCATGCTGGCTCTGAGCTCAGCCTCAAACTCACATCACAGCAATCCTCCTGCCTCTGCCTCCTGAGTGCTGGGATTACAGGTGTGAGCCAGCACTTTCTGCACTGTGGTATGTGGTACTGATTGCTACTGGGTGTGATTCTCCATGCCTAGTATTTTATGTGGTTACCGGGGATCGAACCCAGGCCCTTGTGCTTGCAAGACAGGTGCCAGAACCACTGAGCTAAATCCCCGGCCTGATTTTAAAAGAACTATAAAGTATGAAAAGAATAAAATAGATGAATGTCCAAATTAAGTAACTTTTCAAAACTTGCCAAACTAATGAATGCATTCTAATACTTAAATTTTATTTGCTTTAAAAATCTATCTTTCATGTGATTAACACTATGTACGATCATTAAAATGGCTACATTTAATCTGTTGTTTATTGCATTTAAAGCTGTATGATAAAAGGATAATGCCCTTGAGTGGCTTTGATTTACAGCCCTCTGCATCTTTGTCAGATAAGTATCAAAGCTGTATTTCTTTCACAAGTTCAGAAAAAAAAAATACCCATGTGCTTAATATTCAAGATTGAACCTTTGTGTCATTAAGAATCTTCTACTTGTTCATGTTAGGAGTATGAGCTCAGTGTGTATCTTCCCAAGTTACTACTAACACAGATTCTCTTTGTTGAAGTTTTCCTAAAAACATTTCTCAAAAATGTATTGTGATCTATTAAATTGTGCTGGTTACTTCAAATTATAAAGACAGACGTTTCTACCTTCAATTTTAATTATTCATTACACTGAGGGCATACTTAGCGCTGGAATTTCTCCTCCTAATCAGCTACAACACGAGGAATCTATGTGACTTTGACACTTGAAATTTCTTTTGATGACCCACATACTGAGTTCTGTAGCTAAAGAACATTTGGCAGAGAAAGCCTCTTTCTGAATTCTGAATTTTGTAGATAAAAGTCAGCACAAATCCCATCAGGTTGCTACACCGAGGCAGATATTTGTTAAGAGCTACAGTTCAATCCTAGGCCCTGCCACTGTCTGCCCACCCTTCCATATATCATTGCAAAAAAATAACAAGGTAAGAGAAAAGAAGTTTTGGTTTCAGGATGATTTTTGGCTGTTGCTGATGACTGTAACAGAATAGACAGCCTGATTTTCATAAGTTACATTGACCTTGCTGTGCCAAATGCAGTAATGACAGCAAAGAAGATTAGCAGATATGACAACAGGAAAAAAAGAATTTATGTCCAAACATGTAATGTCATTTGAAAAAAATAAAAGAAACAGGAGTTATAAAAATGGACAAATGCACAGATACAGAAATACTAGCAGAAGAAAAACATTTTAAAATACATTAACTGATGTTGGAAATGATTTGTTACAGAGAATAAGATCCAAGAAAAATAGAGCAAGATGGTTTTAGGAAATAATTTTGTTGTACTTGGGCAACATCACCAAACACATCCGGGCTCTTTGCACAGATAGCACAAGTCTTCGTGAGGAACTGCAGACTGCACAGTATCAAAAGGGGAACTGACACCAGGTGGTGATGTACTTTAACACATATGTTAACCGTTCCTCATTATCCACCTACCACCACTGTGGCAGAAAGAACCTGACTGTCTTGACATTGTCCAAGGCTCACACGCTGAAGAAGAATGTCCTGAGTTAAATGGAGACATTCTAGGATAGTAAAGCTGTAAGACATAAACAAAAAAGGAACCAAAATGAACTTTAGGCAAGTCATCATTCTGACTGCTTTTAAAAGTGAAATAAGTAGGTCATAGATAGGTACATATCGCATCTTTTCTCTGGTATGAGAAAATAAAAATGTAAATGAGTCCTAGAATTGTATGTCATATATTGTGAAATAGAATATACTCAAAGTAAAATCGGGTGAAGAGGGAAAAATAATGAGATTATAACAAAAAAGAAAGGAAACAAATTTTATGTATATAGGGGGGTCATAGGGTGGGTAGGCTATGGGAAAAAATGAGAATTAAGTTGTGTCTTATACTGGTACAAGTCCTCATTATGGAGTGCAATCATGATGCATATATGTAATATACCAATAAAGATTTCAATTTAAAAAAAGCTGTATCCTATTTTTACCACAATAAAACACAGTCAAATTTGATTTTGGTCCTGGGGGAGTGATTGTTACTAAAAACTTCCTCTCAGCATAAACCATGAAGTTACACAAAACACGCTATTTTATTTTTTAGTTTTTTAAAAATTTAAATCTTTATTGGTACATTAAGAATACACATCATCATCACATTTAACATTGAGAGTTTGTACCAGAATATCACATGACTTGATTCTCGTTTTTCCCCTTCCCCAATCCACCCTACAACCCCGACCCTCTATATACATAAGATTTGTTTCCCTTTTTAAAATTACTATCAGTCTTTTTCTCCTCGTTTTTTGCCCCTACACCCTCTTTCCTTTTAAATATTCAAAACACGCTATTTTAAAAGATTTTGTGTAGTTTCATAGACCACCTAGGTGAGCAAGCTCCGGGAAAGGCTTTAGAAAAAGAGATGACAGAGCTGCTGCTGGGGCTTGGGCTGTGTCGAGACTTCAGGAGCCACGCAAACCTGAACGCAATAGATGGGAGCAGTGGAAAAGGAGGCGCCACTGAAAACTCCAGGTACTGGCCTGAAAGCCCTGTCTAATACAAATTAAAACTAATGTTATCAAATGCTAACCTGCCCTGTAGATTAACTACTGTATCCAAACAGAATGCACCACTCTGTTTGGCAAAATAAATAATTCAAACAAAATATACAGACAATTGAAAATGTGAGAGAGAATACCCAGGCTGCAATAATAAAGATTAGACATTCTGAGAAGGAGAAATTTGGTCAGTACAAGTGGTTAAAAAAAAAAAAAGAAAGTCAGCTGGAGCCAACACCAAAAATATTCCAGCATTGAAATAAGTATTAAAAAACAGAAAAAAAAGACACATTTGAAAATATTACCAAAATATGAAGTTTGCCAAAATATTATGCTAGATTGGTGCTACTAACATCAGATACAATGCTATTAGACATAAAGACAACTGTTTTATTTTACTAAAGCAATTGATTAATATAAAAAAATTTAAGAATAAAATCTGTCATGGACTTAATAATCAATACCAGGATGCACAATGAAAACAACTGAATATCACAGAGTTCAAAAAATAAGTTATAGGGCTGGGGATGTAGCTCAGCAGCACCACACCTACTGGCAAAACTTAGGTCCTAAGTTTAATTCCTGGTTCCAGGAAAACAAAGTTAGAGAATTAAAAGTGTCCTTTTCAATAATGGATAGATATATGCAGATAAATAATCAAATGAGATTGAATGATATTATAAATAAACTATGTCCATAGTGAACATTAAACTGATAAGAGAATACTATTTACTTCCAAGTAAGCTAGAATATTTTAGGAGAGACTGCAGTTAGGTTATAAAGTAAATTTAAAAGAATTTAACTATTATGAAAAGAAGTTAAAAATCAATAACCGAAAGAAATTTGAAAAATGTAGAAATATGTGGAAAATAAAATACAAATTCCTAAGTAGGCAATGAGTACAAGAATAAATCATAAAGAAAATCAGAAAATATTTTGAGGTAAATGAAAATGAAGACAGAATCCTTAAACTAATACATGAAGATAAAAATAAATAAAGGTGAATAGAAATAAGACATGGTTGTAAATGTCTGTATTTTAAAAGGAAGTAAGGTCTTGAATCTATCACTCTGCCTTCTGCTTTACTGTGCTGGAGGTGGAAGACCAAACTAATCAATCAACCAAAGGCAGGAGTAGCAAAGATGAGACTCGGGTTCAATGAACAACAACAAAACAACAACAACAACACCCCAAAACAGAGAAGCTCAGTACAACAAAAAGTTAGTTTTTTTTTTTTTTTTAATGTAACAAAATGTCTGACTGTTCAGGTCACATGGGAAGAAAGAATGAGAAAAATAAATTACTTAAGTGGAAGATGAAAGAAAAACATTACTTTTGCTAATGACCTTAGAGAAAGAAAAGTGTGAAAATACGAGTACCATGACTATCTTGGTTGCTGCCCTCTGGGATTTTGGAAAATGGCTCAATTATCATGAATCTTCTAATTTCACCAAGAGACTGATTCCGTAATTAATTTATAACAGAGCGTTATTGGGAGGGGATGGAAACTTTAGAGAGATGTTTGTAGTGGAAAGGATGGGATCAAGGTGGACCTCGGAAACTTTTATTTTGTGTGTCTTTGTCTACTATATTCTTTAAAATTCTCATTTCTTCTTCATTGTCAAGTCTTTGTGTCTCCATTTCCTGTTATAGTTAAAAATTCATGCTGTTGATTTTCACTGTTTAAACTCTAGTTTTTTTCTGATGACCATGACTGACTGATATTTTATAATATGAGTAATTATTATTTGATCAATTTTAGTGGTATGTAAAAGTTCCTAACCTGCTATCATTTATCCATTATCCAATGGATATATGCATTTTCCTTTTTTAAAAAATTGATTTTACTGGTACATTTTATATATACTTTATGATCACAATCAACATGGAGAATTTGTACCAGTACATGACACATCTTATTTCTCAATTTTTTCCCATTCCCCTGCCCACCCTACAATGTCTTGCCCCCTATATATATTAGCTTTATTTCCAAAGGTGTAAATGAGTTCTAAAATGTATGATAGGTATTGTAATATAGAAAGAAAATGTTTAAAAGGAAAAGGGAAAAGGGGAGTAGGGGTAAGTAAAGAAGGGAAAGAAAGCATTTGATGCATTTTCCTTTGGATAGATACTCAGGTTGTAATTATTTTCTCTTGTACAGTGTTCCTGGAGACATATATGGTTCACAAATACAAGCATATTTCACAAGCATAAGAGAATTTGTGGGTTTCCCTCCAGCCAGTTATTTACCAGCCTGATTCTGCATAGTTACACTTGACCATAGAAGAATGCTTGCAGTAGTTGTGCGGGGGTGGGGCACACACCTGTCATACCAGTGTGTCAGGAAGAGTGCAAATGTGAGTCCAGTCCTGCGACACTCAACAGCTTCAATGGTTGTTACCATTTAGACAGAGAATGTTCCGCAGAAGCTTGATTAAAACTTTTTACTCTGATATTTCCTTGCTCTCCTCAAAGCATATTTCATCAATGGAAAATTTAATTTTTAAAAAGTGATGCTTTATAGTGTATTTTTTAAGGTTTATCTTTTATTTTGCATTTTCAGCTACATAAATTTAGTTTTTAGCCTATTTGGGGTAATGTCAGAAAAACATTCCTTTTTCTTTTTCATGTTGGCACGGTGCTTTCACAAGGTACTAGTATTTATTAATTCCCCACAGAAATCCTATGAAAGCTCTATGATACCTAAGATTTCTATATATTTATTGCCTTGCTCTCAGTTTTCTTTCCCTTTTCTTGTTTATGACACATAATACACTCTTAATTATCAGTTAATCAATAAACAAATTCATAAGGATAATATCTATTACACTTCGTTTTAGAATTAGCTCAGTGTTTATACTCTTTACTAATGAATATAAAAATGTGCATTGTTACTCTAAATAAAAAAACTCTTGGAATTTTTACTCAGTTTATACTAAATCCTTATAGAACAACTGTTGGTTTCTGTCTGATATTAGATATTTTCAAGTTAATTTTCATAGACTTGCAAGTGAAGAAACAGAGATATTTAAGGTTTATGTATGTCCTGGTTTCCCCAGAATCATTTAAAGATTATTTACCATGATATTGTCTTTTCATAATTTGATCTTACTGATAATATAAATATGTCCTTTTATCTTCAAAAGATTATTAAAACAATATCTTTTCTCAGTTTTAATTTTTACTAGTATGTGTTTGCTGTGTAAAATGATTGCCTTTGTGGGAAGTATGTATATGTATATATGTATATAACACTTCTTAATTATTTTATCCACTTCCTCTCCTGTCCCTCTGCCATTCCTCCATGGGACCCATTCCCATTTGCAAAAGATCTATCTTAAAATACCAAGATCACATGTACTTTGAGCATGTTTTTTCTTGAGGACATACAGAGCATTTCCTGTATGAGTCAGTCGGTGAATAACTTACTGAATTGCCTGTTCTCACACTGTCACTAGCAGAAGTGCCGCAGAATATATCAGAGAATTTGAGAAAGTTGAAAAGTATACACTGGTGAATTCAGTGAGGATTTGTTTTAAAATTCTTCTTGTAAAAAAATTGCCAGGGAATTCATCTAAGAGTGTTCACTGCTGGCCCTGGGGAATAAGGATTCTGTGCACAGCTCTCTACTGATGGAGCTGACCTGGGGCCTGCTGACAGCAGGGGGGAGTTTTCAGTGAGAGTTGCATTCTGTGTTTGAAGAAAATGTATGACTATTGAATGTCCATTAAACAATGACATATTAAAAGCTCTTGAATGTTAAACAGTATAGAATAACTAATTTAGATAAATTACACTGTTATATCATATTTTGGAAAAACTAAAGATTTTGAAAGAGAAAATTTTCAAAGGAAAAGACAACATGAATTATAATTTTTTTTTTTTTTTTGAGACAGGGTCTCACTTTTGTGCTTCAGGTTGGCCCTGAGCTCAGCCTTAAACTCACATCACAGCAATCCTCCTGCCTCTGCCTCTCGAGTGCTGGGATGACAGGCGTGAGCCACCACACCCGGCACTGTGGTATGTGGTACTGGTTGCTGCTGGGGTGAGTCTCCACACCCAGTACTGTATGTGGTTAACGGGGAATCGAACCCAGGGCCTTGTGCTTGCAAGACAGGCGCCAGAACCACTGAGCTAACTCCCCGGCCCAACATGAATTATAAATTAAAGTAAGTAGACATAAATATAAATAAATACTAAAAGAAACTTTGTCTTAAATGAATAAAATAAAGAATTACAAACATATGCTGTAGTTTTACATAAAATCAGTGTAATTCATACATATGCATATATATGTATATATATATACACACACACACATATAATCAAGTAATACAAATATCTTCAAAAATATAGCATAGGAACTTTAAAAATCTGTTAGAATACATCATAACCCACGAGCTAAATGGTACCTTTACCCCTTAGGATAGAGAGAATCAGAGCTATCTATCGAAAACCAAATGCAGTGCAGAGTGGGCTATTCTCTTTTTCTCCAATAGTTACTCACTTACTCGAGTAGTCACGAGCCAGGCACTTTTTCAGACAAGACACTAAAGGTTTAAAAGCCATCCAAAAGCCTGTTTTAGTGATAAATATTCTTTTGGCCAAAATCTATGCATATATTTTTTCAATAATTTAAACAAATGTTTACTCCATGAACTTTAGTATATAGTTTGTCACGTTTACAGAAAGATAATTTTGGACTATTTGTATAATTTTGGACTATTTGAAATGGCTTATTCTTGATAAGTATGGCACTTACATATTAGTAAAATTGTTACATATTCTTTTTCAGTTTTTGTACCCCTTACTTTGTAAGACTATGTTCTATATGCCATTTTTTTATTTCACTGAAATCTTCATTTAAAACTTGGTATAGCAATATATAATCTTAATATGTTTAATGTGGGCTATTTTAAATCAAATTGATTAGTCTGCCTAGTGTGAATTATTTCAGAATTTAAATTACTATACCACCTTATAATAGGTTAGAAAAGTGAAGACACTGAAGTACAAAAGGTAAATTTTGTTAATGTAATTGTATTATAGCTGAAAGACATTTAAATTTATAATTGCAATTAGTTATCAGGTTAGTACGACCACAGAAATAAAACCATACGTATATATCAGGCTAGAAAGTTGAGAAATTATTAATTATATTGTACTTTATTTGTGAAGACATATGTTACACTAGAATGATATAGAAAAAGGGTGCAATTTTCTAAGAATACTTTTAGCAATATACAAATTTTAAATTTAATTTATATTTTCCAAACTAAACCAGGATATCCAATTTGATGTGCATAACACTTTAAATCAAAATATCATTTTTATATAAAATAATGTGTAACTTAAGTCATTGTGATTGTTATTAGCAATAAGAAGGGAAAGGAATTATTTCTAAAATATTATGTTACAGAGCATGTTCTTAAAGTTTCAAAACTTTTCCTATTACTTTGGACAAGGTGACTATCATTTTCATTCTTGTTTTGCATATATGACATTTAAATTTTAAGAATAAAAATGTAGATTTCACTAGGGATGCACATAAGGGAAGCTTAGCTAAAACTACACCTATGGAAGGCTTATTTAAAGGTTACGAGTGTTGACATATTTTTTACACATGTGCATATGTACTTTTGTATGTGTATGTTAACACCAAAAATACTTGATTAAACTTGATTTTTAATATTCTTTATGGCAGTGTGGTATTCTACTGCATGTATAAAAACATTTTCTTTTTCGTTTGTCTGTTATGGCTACATAGGCTCATATCAAGATTTAGCTATTATAAATTATGTTGCCCAACATGATTATGCATGCATCCCTGTAGTATGATACTTCTAAGTTTTTTGGGACCACATCTAGAAGAATATCTACCTATCAATCGAGCCATACATCAATAAAGTAGATTTTTAAAATCACAATTCCATTCAAAATATGATAAAGTAAAATTCTTTGAGTTTGAATGAAAATATGTAGTTGAAATATTTTAAAGCCCAATTTAAATATGAGTTTGTCAAAGAAATTTATTGCAAATAATATAGCTACTGTCAGTTGAACTTTATGAGTATTTACATAGATCTATACATTCGTGGTTACTCAAAGATAATTAATTCATGGCCCCCAATTTAATTTAAGACAGTAGTGAAAGGGGAGCTGTAGGCTTATAAAGAGAAAATCTCAACATCCTGCCTGAAATGGGGAATTTTGGAGGAGACAACACGAACTCAAATCTTGATTAATGATGAACATTTAATTTAATGTACTTGAATGGACTACATTTCAGGGGAGAAGGTTTGAATATTTCCCACTCATATACCCGACACATAATATTAAAGTAGGGTAAATATTTGATAAACATTAACTTTCTTTAAGAAAGCAATTTAGGCTGAAGAAATAACTGGGGAAAAGAGAACAAGAAAATGTTGCACATAGAATTTTACGAAGAGCTCCTCATTAAAAATGATAATAATATCTGAGGTTGAAAATGCTGATAAATATCTTGCGTATGGAAAATCCCATTTATCATGAATGATAAATGAATGGAGAAGTGAGCGCAAGGTTGTAGGCTGTGGAGGGAGAATCGCAGAGGGCTCTGTGGGCCCACTCAACTTCTCGGTGAAGTGTTACATATGAATATAAGCATTCACACAGAACAGGAGAAAGTACATCCACGTTTATAATTTATTAAAGCTATCTTATCATATGACCGGAAAATTATTTAAAATACCTTCAGTAGAAAAAAAGTATTTTGGCCAAGAATAAATAGTCTTGTAAATATCAGAGAAATAGTTTTATTGTTAATAACACAAAATAACCCCCAAAGGAGGCCAAGAAAAGAAATGAATACAACTGAAGAATTTTTCAAATATTTTTTTAAACTGACAAATAATATTAGCATGTATTTGTGGGATACCATGTGATGTTTTGATACATTTTCATTGTGGAATAATCAAATAAGGATAATTAGCAAGGCAGTCACTTCTAAAATTTATCAGTGATAGTCCATAAATAGTGGAACAACGTTTCAAAATACAAGAACAAATATAAATGTAAAATTTTAATATCATACAAAGCATAGTGTAGATATTGTCTTAGAATGAGGATTTTTGTGTATGATAGTACACTTGATTAAAAGTACAGAAAATAGAACAAATATATTTTGACTATTTTGTAAAATTTGACACATTAGAAGTCCTGTTCAAATGATGATATAAAATTTGTTCTCAAGCACATGGCTACAGTACAAAGTTATACATTGGTTTGGGAATATCATGGACTGGATGAAAAGTTAAGCTTGGACCAGGGAATGAGCTCAAGCGGTACCGTGCCTGCCTTACAAGCACAAGGGCCTGAGTTCGATCCCCAGTACTGCAAAAAAACTGAAACAAAACAAAACAAAACAAAAATAGTTAAACTAGTGAGCTAAAAATCTCATTTTAGTTAGTAATGTGTCAATAACAGTACTTAACTTGATACAAATGTATCATATTAATGTACAATGTTTAATAGGGGAAACTATGTGTATATAGTATACTATGGTATACTATAGTATACTTGAGTACTCTCTTTCCCTGGATGCTTAATTTTCCATAAAACTGATATTGCTCTGAAAAAGTCTATTAATTAAAAACACATTATAGTATTAAGTTTTCTTCAGTGATAGCATTTGTTCTTAATGGTTGCAAATAGAAATGGTTAGATTTTAATAAACAATTTACTAGTATAAAATGGTCAGTGAATTTTAGGAAAATACAATCATTTATCATCATTAAATAATGAAAACAAATTAAATTTTCTACTATATCCACAAAAGGACACAGTTTCAAGCCATTCAGTAGCTACATATGCATTTATAAAAACTTTACTAAGCCTTTAAAATTTCTCCTTTCATTTTTTTCTTTCAAAAAATGACTATACTCAGGTTCTGAAAATATCTTCTCCAAAGTACTTTTAGATTGGTATTGAGATTTATACCAAACAAATTTCAAAATGAAGACTTTTAGTGTAAATTATTCATTATAAAATTTTATACATGTCCATTTGCAATTCAATGATATTCTTTTATTATGTAGTTTAGAATGAAACTCGGAATCCTTAAAATAAAAGTAGTTTCACTAGAAATAATGGAATTGCCTATTAAATCATTTATGAAAAAGATAATTTAGGTAGAAGGAATGTTTTCAAACACAAAATTCCCCCTTTATTTGTAACTTCGCATATTACCAACACTATTAACTCTGTACCAATTATCCTTTTTCCTGAATACACATATCTATGACAAATTTTAACATAGAAACTAGGCACAAAAAGAGATTAATAATAAAAACCAATAATGATGTAAAACAATTTTAACAATGTACTGTAACATAAACTATGTGAATATAGCCCTTCCTCTTAAAATATCTTTTCCTGTACTCAATTGTCTTCTGTTTGTGGAGATGTGAGGAGATACAGCGTCTGACTATGTGATGAATGGCACAGTCCTAGGCTTCCACATAAGAGTCACACTCAACTGTAAGCACTGTGATATCCTGACAGGCCAACCGATAACTGAGATGAATGAGTGGATAACAGGGGGTGGTTTACAGTGTGGATATGCCACCCCAAGGGGATGGCCATGTGCTGTGCTAGGATGAGTCTGACAGAATGACATTTCATAATGCTATTCAGGTGATATGGAAATTGAAACTTAAGAGTTGCAGGGTTTTTTTCTTTTCCCCCCTGAATTTTCCACTAAATGTTATTGCAGGGCAGTTAAATATAAGTGATGAGTGCCAGGGATTTAGCTCAGTGGTTCCAGCACCTGTCTTGCAAGAGCAAGGGCCTGGGTTCTATTCCCCAGTAACCACATACTATACTGGGTGTGGAGACTCAGCCCAGCAGCAACCAGCACCACATACCACAGTGCTGGGCGTGGTGGCTCACGCCTGGGATCCCAGCACTCGGGAGGCAGAGGCAGGAGGATTGCTGTGATGTGAGTTGGAGGATGAGCTCAGGGCTAGCTTGAACTACAAAGTGAGACCCTGTCTCAAAACAAACAAACAAACAAGTGAATGAAATTACTGAAGCAGAAACTGAAGATAAGAGGAGACTTCTTCGTGCCCATGTTTGGTGTATCTGAATTCTTTGGTTTGATTTTTTTTTTTGTTACTGTTAGTATATCTTGTTTGGATTTATCCATTTCAGAACAAATTCAAAATTTCTCATCTTGAATCGTGAAGTTTTGCACTTCAGAAATATTTCAAAAGTAGGTAATTTGTGGAATTGCTCAAAAACCTCTAAGAAATCTCAGAGTTTTAACAAAACATTTGTATTTCTTACAAGTGACTACTTGTCCACTTGGAGCTTGCAAGGGCTTTTGCTCCCTGTGGGCGACCGTGCTCACAGACCCAGGGGCTGTCCTCGGAGGCGAGTTTCTGAGTGTGCCTGGAGGGAGGACAGCAAGGGACGCAACGTGCACTGTTCTCAAGCTGTGACACATGAGCCTCAACACAAATTTTATAGTCCAAGTCATTAGCAACATCTGACTGAGACGCAGTCTCTGATCCAGACTTCGGACTGCAGAATCTCTGATGCCGCTGATGCTCCCAGTTGACTGTAAAAGTTGCGTTGAGTTTTTTCCCTCAGGAAGAGTCTAAATGATCGAATTGCTTAACAACACTAATAATTAATTATACATGATATGATGAATGTGTGCATATGTTACCTACAGACTCACTGGAAGAAGGAGATTTCAGGAAAAAGAGGAAAGAGTGATAGAAAAGCTAAAAAAAGGAAGGAAATCAAAAAAGGGTGAAAGGGTACGAAAAGGAAGCAAGAAAACAATACACAGTAGGAAGAAACAGACACTATTAGGAAGAGAAATATTTCCATTTGTCTATTGTTCTGAAAATTCATACGTTACATGGAAAAGGGGTGCTTAGGCCAAGTGTCATTCTTTCCTTATGTGTGTAGGATGATGAGTCAAAGAAACGGTACATTTTCATAACATTGATCTCACAGTTTCAACATTTAAGAAAATAACATTGAGCTTAACACAATTGTTCCTGTTATAGTTATGTTTAACTTATTGCAACCACATTTATCATGTTAATTACAAGCATACATTGGGAGGATTATTTTTATTGTGAATTGTAACTTTTAAAAAACACATTAGAAAGTGAGATAAAATAATCTATTCATTATTGGCTATAATATAAATATAAAATAAAACCCTTTATTTTTACTCCTGATTAAAACAGAATAATCTAGTTTTATCTTATATTTTACATTATAGCTTATTATAGTAATAAGTTTATATTATATTTTATTTCCCTACTGTTATATTTTACTTTCTATACTGTTATAATGTGAAAAGAACCTTGAAACAAAACTAAAAAAAAGATTTTTTAAGGAGTTGGCTGTTGAAAGTCTTCCTGTTAGATAGTGGAAAAATTTCCTATAATCTTTTTCATTTGTCTGGAAAATTTCTAACTTGCCCTAGGGTCTACCTAACATTGACTCTTTATTTCCTTTTTCAAATATATTACTTATGAATTCATGACAATTTCTCATGTATCTTTTGTTTCTAGCACTGAAGCCCATGATTTTTATTTAAGAAAATTATACTTCTTTCATTTAGGGTGTGCTTCATCTTTCCAAAGAACAGAAGTTCTAAATGAGTGAGTTTGGAAAAGATTAAACAATTAATGAAATGTAAAATTCAGTACACAGAGAATATTATTAATTTAGCTATTTATTAGCTAGAATAATATTACTACCAATTTATACATATTGATGATTAAGTAAGATAGTATATATAAAGTTTATACTTCAATATCTGGCCCGTATTTAGTGCTAATATGCTTATAAATTCCAGTTGTCTACAGAAGTATGTAATTAAGCTGTTATTTGATATAGGACGTATCTTGCTTTACTCTATGGTTAAAAGTCCTCAAAACTATTTTAAAAAGCTGAAATTCAATCCAAACAAGACAGAATATATTATTACATGTATGATAGATGAATATTCTGATTCACTTAACTGGGCTTTTCAACCTTCTCTATGCCTGATGCATTAAGCCATTTTCCAATGATTCCTCGTATCAGACAACTGTATGGATGCTCGTGGGATGTGTAGTCTCTATACACCATACAGATAAGAGAATGGAAGCATCCAGCAACACCTGGGTCAGGTGAAAAGTTTTTATTTGCAGTTAGGTGTTACTTTTTCAATTAAAACTGTTCACAGATAACAGTTAAGATTGTTGGACAGATGAGAATACTCATCAACCCACTCTAACATTCTATTAGAACGAGAACATTCTATTATGTCTCAGATTGATAAATGCAAATTTCAATGCCTCTCTTTGTTAGAATTATAGTTTCATTATTTATTTGTTTGGTAGTATGGGGATCAAATTCAGGACCTTGCACTTGCCAGGCAGGCATGGTTCCACTGAGCTATATATCCAGCCCTAAGCTATAATTGTAAGTGGCACTACTCATCTCATGCATGGTCGCTGAACTTGCTGCAGTATTAACCCACCTGCTCCTGCAGGTCAGACCTAAGCATCCGGCATACCTAGAGACATTTTTCCTGCAGGAAGTGGTGGGCACATCCATTATCTATGCATTTGTTTTTAGATGATGCAAAGTCAGTTCACAATAGTGCCTGAACATCATTCTTCATCAAATATATTGTCTTTTGACTTCCGACCTCATCTTCTCAACCTACTTCACCCCTAATTTTCCTGTGACGTCACCCAGGTATATAAAATTTCTGTGCATGTCATTAAAATGCACTTCTCCACAGCAGTTTCTGAAGTCTGAGTGGTGTGAGAAATACCAACATTTATTCAGATTGGTATTTTTTTTTGGAAACAGAAATGTTTTAGGAATTTATCATTTGTCAGTACAGATAGTCCTTCCTCCAGATTGTCCTTGTGTTACTGCCTTCCTCATTTCACTGGGTCTGGCTTTACTGTCCACTTAATTTCTTATAACGCATCATCTGTCTATCTATCTATATCTTCAAGTATGTTATACCTAAGGAAAAAATGTTCCTGTATATCTATAAGATTTTATATATATATGACTATATAATATAATATAATCATATATAATATAATATATTTTTATATATAATATATCATTGTATTTTATAATATATATTATTATATTATCTATATTATAGATAATATAATAATATATATAAGATTATATAATGGTGTACATACTATATATAGAGATATAATGGTGTATATACCATATATATATATGTATATAAAATATGGTGTGTATATACATGGTATATATATACTATATATATACATGGTATATATATCACATATATTATATATTATATATAATATACATTATATTATATAATA
>PVIR01020603.1:0-31333 GCA_004026965.1 Petromus typicus | reverse complement strand
GCTGGCTTGAACAACTGCACAAAAACCACCACATGTGTGTGGAAGGCCCCACCTGGTCATCCCCACAAGGGTTCTTAACCCTGACAAAAGTCTAGAACGGGGGATGCAGGGCAAAGCCTCAGCCTGGGAGCTCAGCTTCCCCGCACCAGAAGCAGCACAGCCGCCGACAGGCCAGGGACCAGCTGGCCTGAAGCTGAGCGCCTGGGTGTGTCATGTTCGTTAAGAAGCAGTCACTCCTGCTCCCAACCAGTATTCCGGATGGCATGGCTGCACACACCTGCAATCCCAGAATTCTGGGCAGCTGAAGCAAGAGGATCACAAGTTTGAGGCTTGTCTGGGTAAGACCTCATCTCAAAATAAAGGAGGGCCAGGGATATAGCTCAGTGGCACTGTGCCAGTGTCCTAAGTGCAAGGTCCTGAGTTCAATCCCAGGTACTGCAAATAAATAAATAAACATCAAAATAAAAAGGGGCTGAGGAAGTAACTCAGTACAACGGTGCTGCATCCAATCCCCAACAACCCCCAAAAGCTACATATTCATTCAGAGTACTTTGTCTAACGATCTAAATTGAAAAACTGCTTGTGGTGTATGTGATATTCAGTCATAACCCTTTACAATTTTATATATATACATATATATATATATATGTATATATATGTATATATATATTCCCCCACCCCCGATACTAGTGATCAAACTCAGGACCTTACACTTGTGAACCATAACAGCTATGTTTCTCTAAGCTATAACTAAGCTGTCTCCCCTGACTCTAACTTTTTTTATTTTGAGACAGGGTCTCACTTTGTAGTTCAGGCTGGCCCTGAGCTCAGCCTCCAACTCACATCACAGCAATCCTCCTGCCTCTGCCTCCCGAGTGCTGAGATGACAGGCGTGAGCCACCACGCCCGGCACTGTGGTATGTGGTACTGGTTGCTGCTGGGCGTGAGTCTCCATGCCCAGTATGGTATGTGGTTACCGGGGATCGAACCCGGGTCCTTGTGATTGCAAGACAGGCGCCAGAACCACTGAGCTAAATCCCCAGCCCTCCTGACTCTAACTTTTGATGTCATTTTCCCCTGGCACTTTGGTCTCCACCTTGCATTTTTGTTACTTACGTATCTATCTTACTCTTCAGCACTAAAACCTGTGCTTACTGAAGTTAAGGTCCTCCTTCAGTGCCTCCTCACATTATCCAACTCATTAAGCAAAAACGTGTTAAATGCACACATGAATGAATAACTAACACTACCATATATGTAAAAAGCTAAGTCCTTTGGCATCCTGAGCCACTATGCATAATTTGATGAGTGTCTAAGGGACTGCTGACTCAGCAGTGTGGGGCTGGGCTGGGAAGCAAAGCTCACAAGAACAGATGGGCAAAATCAAGGCCACAGTAACCGTTACTGAAGTGTGACTACAACAAAGGATGAGTTCCTGTGACTACGAGAGCACACCAGAAAAATCAGAGTGTCCACTGCCTGCCTTCAACTGCAGGATTCGTGAACATTGATACATCACAACATTGATTTTAAATAACTTTAAAACACCACTGGTCATGTAAGCACTGCTGGCAGACATGTGGTGACAACTATGAGCACTAATCCAGAGATAGGCACTTAAGAATGAAGCCCGGTCATAAAGACCAGACAGAGAACGCTGGTCTCAGGACAGGGCAGCGAATCAGCTCGCCATACAAATCAACCAGCAGCTGAAGTCAGTATGAGTCTCCCTCAGGCTGTGTACAAGGCACTTGAAAAGGATGTACAGACAACAACAAAACATTCCCTCCTTCTCTGCCATATTTGGTAATCAAGTGCTAAAGCAATATCCTTTTCATAGACTTACTATTATAATTTTATAACACAGATGCGTTTCTACCTTGTATTAGAGAATATAAAATAAACTTGATTTGTCTAGGGTTCAAAGATATCTTCCACTGATTTTCTAGTACACACAAAGTAGAACTTCTTTAAGAAATGTCACTTTCTATTCCACCTAAAATTGGAATTAAAATATTTTAAGGGCAGTTACCCAAAATAAAATCTACATACGTGTTTAAAAGTAATCAGAAATTTTAAATTAGCATTTTGGTACAGAGAAATACATTTATAATTAATAAGAAAAGAAAATCAATCTATATAGAGATGGCACCCCAAAATTAGTTTATGTTCCTATAAATACATGTATGCATAAAATTTCCACTATCCTGTTTTTAAAAAAATATTAGAACATTTTTGATATTAGTATTTCAAAGATACCAAATGCAACCCTAGCAAATGTTATCATCCTGAAAACATATCTTCTCTAAAAAACAATCACAAGTAGATTTAAAATATTTCAAGCAAGTTCAAAGATAAACCACTACCCCTTCAAAAGTAAACCTTCATTTTTGTTGTCAAGGCAAAAGACTTACTGAAGTAAGCATGAGGTAACATGCCCGTCACGTGTTGAACTGTGACCCCAGAAGACATGTCTGACCCTAACCAGTGGAGCCTGTGACTCTGACCTTATTGGAAACGGAGTCTTAGCAAATGTGATCGAGTTAAACGAGGACCTGGGGTGCGACTGATGACTTCATATCGCAAAAGAAGGCAGGACCCCGAGACACAGAGGAAACATGGCCGCCTGAAGAGACTGGAGCTGGACTGGGACAGACCCAGGCACGTCTAGGCTCCAGGACGAGGCAAAGGCAGACCTGACCCCGGGGCTACCCGTGGGAGGACGGCCCTGCCCCGACCGTGACATGACATCTCTAGGCTCCAGAACCGCACAAGACTGAACTTTGGTCCTTCCTTAGAGCAACTCGGGGATCCGAACACCCTGGGTTGGGCACCATGCTGGAGAGGTGTGAAAGGGGAAAGGGAAAGGTCAGGGTGCCCGGGACGTGGGTTTTTTTTTTTTTTTTTTAGACAGGGTCTCGCTTTGTGGTTCAGGCTGGCCCTGAGCTCAGCCTCCAACTCACATCACAGCAATCCTCCTGCCTCTGCCTCCCGAGTGCTGGGATGACAGGCGTGAGCCACCACGCCCGGTATTGTATGTGGTTACGGCGGACTGAACCTAGGCCCTTGCGCTTGCAAGACAGGCGCCAGAACCACTGAGCTAAATCCCCGGCCCCCAGGACATGGGATTTTTTGACCGCTATCGGCTGTTCATTATCTCTCAAAGGATAAAGAGGAATGGATCAGAAATTTCCACACAGAACGCTCTCCTTGAATGTCCAGGTCTAGTAAGTCTATATCTCTTCCCACACCCCATTGAGACAAAACCCTCATGCTCTGGAGTAATGCCCCTGCTACTGGTAGAAAGGTTGATACTAAAATTAAAAATGTAAAGATTAATAATAAACTAAACAAGCACCTTAACCTGAAGGATTATGTCAGTTGTCAACACATCACAGAGATTAAAACTTGAAAGGCAGCTAAAGATAATTTGACAAAACTAATATGGTGTTCTAGATAAGAATAAATTCTACCGCTCTGACTATAATTCTACACTAAGAATTAAAATGCTTCATCCATGGAGTGTAGGAGTAAGTAACAAGGGGAAAAATAATGTGATGATAATAATAATTTTAAAAAAAGGAAACAAAGCTCATGTATATAGGGGATGGAGGGCTGCAGGGTGGGTGGGGGAAGGGGAAAAAATAAGAAATTAAGTTGTGTCATACTAGTACAAATTCTCAACACTGAGTGCGATCATGATGTGTATATATAACGTACCAATACAGATTTGAAATTTTTTTTTAAAAGAATTAAAATGCTTCATCCATGGGGTTGAGGGTATATAGCTCAGCGGCAGAGGACTTGCCTGATATGTGTGATGCTCTATGTTCTACCCTCAGCGCTGAAAAAAATAAATGCTTGACATAAACACCGCACAAGTTACACTCAGAATCCTGGACAAGGTATGGAAACACGCATGAACACAAAAGCCCACTACCCAGGAGTCCGGCTGGTTTCCTTATTTAAATAAGTGAAGCCTCTTTTGCTTTCTGAGAATTAGATGCACCAGAATAAAACTAACTTTGATATTATTAAAATACACTAGCTAAATACAAATTGCGAGCCTCGGTCTGTAGGAGAAATGATACGCCACTTCAAAATCTTAAACCCAATAGTGTATCAGAGAGAGTATTTTTAACTAAAAATGCCTTTCAGAAGGATCGTAACTTAGATCAAAAACTGACGAAATGTCAAAAAGAAGCTCAAACTGAATTGTGCAGAAGAAAGGAACTAAAAGCTCGGAACACCCCAGGCACGTGGGGAAAATGCTAACATTTTAATACAACTGCCACCATCTGCTAAATTTAGAAGCCACTGCTGCCTCACACATCGGGATGACTCACAGACATATTTTTTTCCTGTGATTGGACAAGCCCAGCCAAGCAGAGCTGCGTCTCCGACACAGTTACCTGAGGAAACTTGCTCCTCTTGACAGCACCGAGAGGAGCTGACGGTCACCAGGCCCTGAGCTCAAAGGCAGGAAGCGCTCGGCTTCCGGACCGCACTCCGCTGTGGCCTCCCTGTGAACGCAGGGCCCGTGTGACCTGCGCGTCTGTCATACCGTCTGAACCACCTTCCCTGTAGCGAACACTACAGAAAACACAGTGGTGCCTCGGTTCACAAACACTTTTGTCTGTGAACAACTTAGTTCACAAACAGAAGCATTTGGCAAACCTTTGCCTTTGTGTGCAAACTCTGCCTTGGGGGACAAACACAACTGCAGCCATCTTTCTCGCACAAACACAAACATGGCCATCTTTTACAAACTCATGCAATGAATTAAGTTCAAGAACCGAGGTGGCCCTGTGCCAGCACATCCTGCATCTCTACTTCGTTGAACATGTGGCTCATTTAGTGCCCCGAGAGCTTACGTGTGTGCCAGGTGAGCTTCACCTCAGGCCCCCAACCAGCTACTGTTCGCCTGTCAAAATGCTAATTCTAGGAACTACCCATATCAGTCTCGTTCTAGTCTCCTCATTTTGTTGATGTGCAGTGGGGTCCCAAATATCTTTTTCACAGCAAAGCCAGGATTTTGGGAAGCATAATTTGTATGAATCTCTCAGTCTCTGTAAGGGATGGCCTGTCACCACTGCTACTGCCACCTCATGGAAATACTACAGAGATGCTGCACAGGAAGTTAGCTCAGCATTACCAAACAGAGCCACGCAATGAAGAGGGGAGACACACCAAAGCTCCCCTCCAAGGAAAGCAGGTGTGAACTCCCCTTCCGCAGCAAGCCCAGACACTGATGTAGTCTAAGGCACTCATTCTAAACGCTGATGCCGGACCCCACCCCACAGCAACCTCGCTCAGATCACTGCAGCAGGGACTCGGACCGGGGCCTTGGTACAAGCTGTCTGAGGTCCTGCTCCTGTTTTGTTCAGCTGGAGCCAAGAATCACCGGTCTACGCCAGGGGTCGGGAAATGTTCTGGAAGGGCCACGGATGTTCGTTCCAGGGAGGTAGGTGCTGTGGGGTTTGTGGGCCTTGAGTCTTTATCACACTTCTACACACTGCTTCTCCAAAGGAGCCCTGGACAGGACATAAGTGAACAGGTGTGGCTGGGTCCCGATACAGCTTCCCTCATCGATACTGAAGTTTGGAATTTTAAATTACTTTTATATATCACGAAATATTCTTTTTTCTCATCATTTAAAAATGTAAAACCTATTCTCAGCTTGTGAGTCACACAAAAAGAGGTAGCAGGCAAAGCTGGATGCCCGGAACTCACCAGCCCACTGCCTACACGGCAGACTGAACAAATATCTACCCAGTGCTCTCGAAAACACCTGAACAGCGACTCCCTCAGTCCTCGAAATCCTCCCCTTTGAGCGTGGGTAACTTCGGATTCGAGCTGTTCCAGGCCATAGGAGGCGGCTGTATTTGCGCTGGTCCGGGGGGAAACTGTTCTCTCAGAGGAGGCCGCAGAAGCACGGAATACTGGGGGAAGTGTCACCTCCGCCATGGCCCCAGAGGGTGTCACTGGAGAGCGCAGGACCGGCGCGAACTCCTCACTGGGCAGCGTGACTGTGTCCAGGAACCCTGCCAAACACGAGAGATAGGACTGGGCCCCAGATGGCCACTGCAGGCAGTGCAGACGTGGGCCTTCACTGCGTAGACAAGAAGTGATGAGTGACAGCCATTCCCACCCCCGTGCGGCGAGGCGGCGCCCAGACAGCTCCTCCCTCCCGCACTGCATCACTTCAGCGCCCACGGCGCGCCCTCCGGCATCCGGGAACACCTGGAAGTCGCGTCTCCCATCAGAACCCGCTTTTGTTCCCATCTCTCATTGCTCTGGAGATGAGGCCACGGGCACTGCAGTCTCTTGTATGATGTGTTAGCAAAGGTATAAAATTTAACAAAAATTTTAAAATATAGGTCAATGCCTACTTTGAAAAGACCAAATATGTTTTTCAAAGTCAAGTCAAAGAATAAGCCTAGATCTGTCGCTGGGGATACTGAATTTCAAAGCATCTGATCATATAAAACTAGGGCCCAGGTACCCCCATGTCTAAGTCTTTAGGACAGCGGTAGCTTGAAGACCTGGTTGATCATCAGAATCAACGGAAGTAATTTTTTACATGTACACTCTCATCCACACATCCCCACTACCTGAGTCAGAATGTGTTTGGCCTAAGAAACCCTGTATAAAGGCGCCTAGAGTCAGGTACAGTGGCACATGCCTGTCATTCCAGCTACTCTATACACTAAGGCAGAAGGACCACAAATTTAAGCCCAGTCTGGACAACTTAGCAAGACTAGTCTCCAAATGAGAAATGAAAGAGCTAGGGCTATCGCTCCGTGCTAGAAACCCCCTGACTTTATTCTTTTAAAAAAGCTACCAGGGGGCCAGGGATTTAGCTCAGTAGTTCCGGCACCTGTCTTGCGAGCGCAAGGACCCGGGTTCAATCCCCAGTAACCACATACAATACTGGGCGTGGAGACTCACCCCAGCAGCAACCAGTATCACATACCACAGTGCCGGGCATGGTGGCTCACGCCTGTAATCCCAGCACTCGGAAGGCAGAGGCAGGAGGATTGCTGTGATGTGAGTTTGAGGCTGAGCTAGGGCCAGCCTGAACTACAAAGCAAGACCCTGTCTCAAAAAACCTGAAAAAAAAAAGCTACCAGGATTTGGATCCACAGGGTCCCCTGCCTTTGGTGGGAGTGTATAAATTACTACACTTACTTGGGAAAACAGGTATTTGCTGCAAAAGTGTTTGACACAGCGAAGGGCCAGCACTCGTACTGGGAGGTATGACTGGGAGAAACTCCAGCCCGTGCCCTGGGATGAGCCACAAAAGACCCACGGCTAGGCAGCGAGACAGCGCCCAAGGACTCAGGGACCAAATGCAGTGTATTCTCCCTACACAGCAGTGAAAATAAAGAGCTATAGGATGGAAATCTTAGTCGCAGAACATTAATAAAAACTGTCAAGCTCCACAAAGTTCGTCTATAATATACTATTTCTTTAATAATGTTAAAAACAGCTAGAAATTTAAAATGTGTATTTGTAGGAAGATAGAAAAAAATAAAACTTTTTCAAAAGGATGGAAAGAGACTTATAAAAACAGGGCTGTGAACACCCACCAGCCACAAGGCAGGGCTGAGACACGGGGGCTCCGGGTTAGACAGGTGACTATCGAGGGCCTGGGCTTGTGGTCGTTTGGTTTGGAGTGGGAATGGGGAATGGACCAGAAAGTATTCATTACACTGCTGAAAATAACTCAGTAAATACATACAAAAAGTAGGTCTTCCTCAGAGAATGATAAGACAGAGATATGCGAACCAAAATTATTATTATTATTATCATTATTATTATTATTTTAGTTTTTTGAGACAGGGTCTCACTTTGTAGTTCAGGCTGGTCCTAAACTCAGCCTCAAACTCAGCAATTCTTCTGCCTCTGCCTCACCAGTGCTGGGATTACAGGTGTGAGCCACCACGCCTGGCACTGTGGTATGTGGTACTGAACGCTGGTGGACATGAGTCACCATGCCTGGCATTGTTATTTGTGGTTACCAGGGATCGAACCTGGGCCCCTGCGCTTTCAAGGCACGTGCTACAACCACTGAACTAAATACTAGGGCCCAAAATTAATTTCTAAGTATTAATTTTTTTAATTTCCAAGAGATTATAATAATCAACCAATTTTGAAAATTCCATTGCCCTAAAGAGATCAGAGTATTTAAGGTCCTCCTAGATAGAGAGCCCACGTACACATTATAACAAATCTACACCTGGCCTCAGAGACAGCTAAGCATTATCTAGAAATGAACAAACCAAACCGTACAAAAGTTAAAACACTTCCTTGAAGCCACAATACCAACAGGACCAAGGGGGACTCAAAGCCCTTCCTGTGTTTGCTTCTAGGTATCGAGGTAGGAGAGAGCTCCCCAAAGGCCCTGCCTCAGGGCCCCCGGCTGAGCCACCCTGCGGGCTGTGCGCCCTCTGCAGGCAACACAGAGGTTACCCACCCCCCGGGGGAGTGTGGGTCTGACTCGGAGAAAAGATCACCCGAAACACAGTCCCAGGCACCCCCTCCAGACCTTCCTCGGCAGGGGCGTCTCCAGTGGACAGGGGGGCCGCTGCGGTGGGCGCTGCGGGGGCCAGAGGCTCCCGTCGCATGGGTAGCTGAGCAGCATCAGAAGCATTGTCCCCAGTGTCACCACCATCTCTGGGAACTTCCAGGGTAGCAGCCTGCTCTTGAGCAACGAGGGGCAGAGTGGCCTCCAGTTCTTGGGTAGCTTTTGTCATTTCCTGAGTGATGGTGTCTACAAAGAGAAAAATATTTTAAAATAGACCAAATCATTAAAGTCACCACATAGTTAACAAACTGTAACAAAATAAGCTGACAGCTATTTCAGGCATTGGAAGAACGAAGAGAAATCTCGGGAATGAAAGCTGAGAGAACAGGTGTGTGACTGATGCTGCTTTTAGGGACAGTGAGCTAATTTCAGACAGAAGTAAAGAAACGTGTGACATGAAAAAAAAACCGGAACAAAATGCAAAGCTGGGAGGTCAACAGCCAGGTGCTGACAGTTTGTTAAGGAACAAATTGTACAAACTTAAGTTACCACCAAGGATCTCAGAGGCATCTGTATACATTAATTTTCACATTTGCATTTCTGAAAAGGAAGTTGATATTTCAAAGTAAAATATCAATTTCAGTAACCACCGTTCTGTGAGTTTCTAACATGTGCCCAATATACCCCATAAGAGGGGACAGGAGGTACGGTCTCTCATTTACCCTGCTCCTATAATCTAAAGGGAAGTGGGTACCAGTATCGCTCCACACAAGCTGAATATAATTCAGGTCAAGAAAGCAACTTCGGAGCCAGTTTCACAAGTCTGAGTTCTGGCTCCGTGAGCCTGAGCAAATTACTCAGCATCTCCGGCCCTGCTGTGTCCTCACTATCAAATGATAAAATGACAGTATCCATCATATTGAACCGCTACAAAGATGAACTGGATCATACATGTAAACTATGTAGCGCGTCCCCAGCACACTGGTTAGTAATCCATACACGATGGCTATTATTGCCCCATTTTAGGGAACAACTTAGGTTTCCAGAGCCGAGGAGCCTGCTGCTCCTGGGCCAGCACTCAGTCACAGCCCGAACCCGCCCAGAGAGCGCCGCTGTGGGGCCTCGTAGGGGGTCGGTATCTCTCTGAGACCTGAAACGGAGCTGCAGGATACACCGCTGGCCTCCTTACTCAACATAAAGTCCTCAAATATAGTGTACACCGTTCCTGCTCCTACATTCACAGAAGACTCAGGAACACGGGCATGAGCTGCGCCGCTACGGAGGCGCCCGGCCTGCTCTTCAGCCTTACTCAAGGCCTCTGCGCTAGCGGACCAAGAAAACTAATGCGAAGGGGCTGGCGAAGAACACAGCGCAGCAGGGCAACTCGGACAAGATCCATAACCCCCAGGGCCGGTTCCTGGCTGAGCGGGTCCCTCTCTGGAGAGGATGTGCCAGGTACTGTGTTATGTGCTGGAAAGAACAAAGTCGCCTGAACACGACAGGCCTAAGTAAGATGATAAGATTAAGGAGCACGTTCAGCAGTCAAAGATCACTGTGAAATCCATTCTACTTCTTTAGCTTGTGTCAGCGGCAGCTCACACAAGTCTGGAATCTAAAAATCATGAATCCAAGGGTACAGTGCAGAAAACGGGATTGTACGATTTAACCCCTCCTGAGTGCCAAGGACAACTGAAATCCACTTTTCCAGTTCTATCTAATATCTTCATAGTCATGTGGACTCAACTCTCTTAATGTCACCTAAAACCAACTCACAAACATTTTCTGGAAACTTCTATGAGAGCTTAAGTGTCTCCCTGGTCTGTCTTTATTTACAAACAGATCAGACGTGCAAAATTCAATCACTATTTCTTATTTATCAAGTAATCTTTTACCATTTTAACTGAATCCCGACAATACTTTATAAAATATTATAAATTTGATAAATTCCATGAATCAGGATACTTGGCTGAAATAATAGGCTGTAACTGTTCCAAAACAATGGAAATGAGATCCATGCTTTATACGCAGATTTTCCTTCCTGATGCTGTTATCTGGCCCATCACACATAATGAAATAAAAACACAGTGCAGCACATTACAAACACAGGGCTTGTCAGTCGTAACACCCACAGAGGAAAGGCCAGGGCAAAGCAAAAAATATAAAACCAGCAGATGATTTGTCTTCCTTCCCTCTGATTGCCAGATGACTTATTTTTTGGGTAAATAAAGTCAGAGAACTCATGTGGTTAATACCGTTTAATAAATATTTTCCTACAACTTTTCAGTGAGAAATATTAGAGATGTGAGTATATCTTACAATATATAAACATATAACTGCTACTGTTTAAACATATAGCTAATTCTTTCATAGTTCCCTGCAGAGTTAGACGTTTTCACAGTGAATATTCATCTCTATCAGGCTTTCTCAGCCTCGGGGCTGTTGGCAGATGAGCTCGTAGGGCTTGTGCTGGGGCTGCTGTATGCCCTGCAGGACCCCTGACCCTCCACCCACAGGACACAGCAGTCATCCTCAGCGGGAGCAAATAAAACATCTCTAGACGCTGGTCAGTGTCTCACGGAGGGAGGAAGGGGACACTGGTCTATAAGCAGAGGTCACATGTGAGTGTAAGTTTATATAAAAATATATGATTTACTTGAACACTTTTGCCTTTCATTAAAACTAACAACCCATTTCTAAACTGCTTTTGAAAAATAAAACCAAATCAAAAGATTCCAAATTAAACATAGTTTTTTTCTTCTTCTTTTTCCCCTTTTCTTTACCTTTCGGCGCAGGTCCCCGCGGTTGATACACTTTCAACTCGGCCTCTGACCCAGACCGGGTCGTCTCTGGGAGGAGCACAGCGCTCTCTCCCTTGGTGGAGTCCGTCATATCTGCTACACCTCGGAACTGGCTTTCATCGGAAAACTCCGTACCCTGCAACAGGCTCGCGGGAGCCGAGGTGAGGCGGGGGGCAGCAGAGGAGCCCTGGGGCCCCTGCGACGCCTGTAGGGCTGTGCTCACCGGTGCTTCCCCTTCTGGCAGCCCCGGGGCAACCCCTGCCCCCTCTGGTTCGTCTCCAAGCTTTGGGGTCCTTGTCTGGCTTCCACCCTCGAGTTTGGTGTCATCCCATTCATCATTGAAGACAGTGGTGGCTGGAACAGCTGAGCCGATGCTCCCGGTGATTTCTGAGGCTCTCAGCAAGCTGTCAAAACTCAGGGTATACGCGGAAGTGGCCACCAACAAGCGCATGGTGGCAGTGGCCCGGGGACTGTCAGCTGTCAGCTGGGAGGGCTGCTCCCCAGTAGATGGGAGTCTTCCGGGTCCAGTGTCTGCTGTGGATTCAGCACCAGGAAAAGGAGTCGTCCTCTGGCCTGGGGCTGCTTCAAGTTTCTCTGTTCTGGGACTGGCGGTTAGCGTTTCTTCAGTGTTCATATAGGATGAAGGTGTGCGTCCCCGACTAACTCCTTCCTGACTATCCATGTATGTCAGAAAACTTCGTGTGGCTTCTGTGGTCCCTTCGGTGGCCGGCTGACTGCTGGTGCCGCTCGACGGCTCCTCCTCCCCCTCAGTACTCAGAGAAGCGGCTGCAGGAAGGACAGGTAGTGCGACCTCAGAAGGCTGGCTCTCAGCAGACAGGCCCTCCAGCTGGCTGGAACCAGGCGCGTCCCCACCTGTCGGGGCTGCCGCCGGCTCAGACACAGTAGAGAGCCCCACGCTGCTCGGTCGCAGGAGCTCCGCTCCTGTGGGGTGGATTTCTTTGTTGCTGGCGAGGACTGTACGTAATGCCATTGATGATGGTTCTGCTGAGGCTGAGGCTCTTCCCGCATCTTCGGAGGGCGCCAGCTGGGGAGTCGGCTTTGGGGTCACAGGGTGATTTTCCAGGTTGTCAGTGCCAATCATCTCAGGCTGCCCTTGTTCTCTTTCAGGGAAGTTCAGACATTGTGTGGCAGAGTTAAGAAAAAGAAGGCTCCCGACAGCCAGGCAAAGGTGTAAGACGACTGATCTGTTCATAGTGGAAGAGAAAAGTGCATAGAAATGGCCAGAGTCCACAATTCCAGTGACTCAGTCCTGCAGAAAACAAAGCACATCAGACTGTCATATGCATATGGCTTAGAAGCTCCTTAAAATGGAACTAGAAGTAAAACAATCTCACCGACTTTATGAACAGAGAAGGGTGGAAGGAAAGGGCTGTTCTATTTCTCTGTACCCTTGAGACACAGATAACCCAGTTCATTTTCCCCTGCTGAATTCTGCGGCTGATTTCACTTGAGCTCCCAAGAAAAAGGTACACGTAGCTGAAGTATTGGGTCCATGGTTCTCAAACACCTACTTAAAATAAATTATCCTTGAAGTGACATTTGCAATAACCTCTCCTATCCCTTAGTTCTTCGTGTTAGCCGTCTATTAGAATCCCAAATTAATAGTAAGTCAAGTTACTTGTAGAAAGTTTCTGAGTAGCAATAGATCCAACATATAGAAAATAAATGTTACACATCCATTCATTCACCATGGATTGAAAGTTCATGTCCCCTAAATCCATATGTTAAAATCTAATCATCAAAGTGAGGGTATTAGGAGATGGGGCCTCGGGGCCACAAGACAGGGTCCTGAGTAGTGAAATCCATGTGCCTTGCAGAGTCCCTGAGGGGTCCCCCCAGGAAATTTCTCACTTTTCATTCTGAAACACCACACTTGCAAAAAGAATCACAGAGATGCTGCAAGTTTTCTAGAAAACTAAACGCAGGAATTCAAATTCTAAGACAAAAACCTTGCCTTTACAAAAGTCACACTTTTTCTTTCTTCCGTGTCTAGTCATTAAACGCTAAGCACATGGTGTGCCGATGAAAAACAAAATTCCATTTCCAGGGGGTCTTCTCCCCTAGCGGTTTCAGAACTTCCATGCATTAATTGAATTTTGTTTTAAAAGTCCTCTCAAAGATAAATGGCCAAGTCCTCCAGGCGCAATCTACATGACTAGAGACCAAATGAAGACAGGGTCTCCTGCGTGAGAACCGGGGCAGCGCGGACTTGACGGAGGCCGCCTGTCCCCCACGGACAGCAGCAGGAGAGCGAGCTGTCTCAGAAGCAGACTTCCCGCCCCGTCCTCCCTTCCTGAGGGATCTGGAGCCAGAAGCAGCCAGCTACACTACTTCCAAATTCCTGATGTGCGGAAGTGGTATGAAGGAAAACACATTTATTGTCGCGGTCAGCTACTAAGTTAGGAGATAACCTGTTACACGGAAATCCTGGACCCTCCGCGCTGTGAGGGGCAGAAGTGCGGTGAGATGTCACACTGCGAGACACAGAGAAGGACTAGACATCAGGAGTGACAAAGTGGGGAACAGAGTCACACAGGAAACACCAAAGGGAAACGGAAGCCTAGCAGGAAGGAGCAGGCACCGTCTCCCCACACGCAGAAAGGGGGTTTGACGCTCCCGCTAAATTACACCAGGTAGCGTTAGCCTCATATTAAAGTGAGGAAAATAATTGAGAAAGAAGAAATAGCACAGGCTGGTGCGCGTCAGCCCATGGGTGGCCAGCGCCAGAAAAAACTCTGCCAGGGTCCGGGCGGATGACTGGACGGCACCAGGCTTGCTGGCTGTTTCCCTTCTCTGAGACAGAAGCCTGGGAGAGCGGGGAGCCAGACGGCGCAGCTGTCGGCCTCTCTGGAGGGCAGAAAAGCTATAGGCTCCCTGGCTCACTTTGGATCTGTCCATACGGCTGTTTGCTGTGAACAGATACTCACAAAACCAACCAAACATCCCATAAAATAAAAGGCGCTTCCTCAAAGCTTGGTCTGTGAGATCACATGATTTGGCCTGAAATCATGGAGAATACAAGCCACCGTGGATGGGGACAGAATCTAGAGGGACACAGAGGGCCACTGGAAAGAGGATGGTGACTTTCTGTTTTCCGGTGTTAAAACTTGTGATACCAAGCAACTAGTTAGTTTTTCCTTTGACACAATGAAGAGTAAAACAAAATAACCTTTGAACTCTCCTCTGCCTCCACGATTCCATTTATATCACCTATATGACGTAGAACAGAAGTACAAATGTTCCTCTAGAATCACAGTTTTGCCATCAAGGAAGCAAGGGACCCAAAGCCAAGCAAAGGCTCCAGTCATGCGGGCTGCAGAAGAATTTTATGAACAATGACACTGAGGACAAAGGGAGCCAAGAATAAAGTTCTAATACAGACCCAATTCCCTTTCCAAAAAAGAATTTTCCTTCAAGGTCCTATTTTCATCCACGCCTTGAATTTTAGAACTTCGGTGTGAAAGGGATTCGGTTGTGCCCTGAAAGACCTTCATTCTGTGAGTCAGAGTCAGCCAGCTGCTTTCCAAATCCAATTACAGCACGAAAAGTGGGGTGAACACAAGCCTTTTCTAGTCATGTATTGAGGCCATATGCTCCTTCTCCCCACTATTCAAAGCCAGGCCTGGACTTTGAAGTGAAAAAAGCCCGTAGGAACAGCAGCAGGGAACGCATCTGCTGCACAGATAAAGTGGCAGATGACCTTCAAGTTCCAGGTCTTTCTTCCTCTTTCACAACCCAACACAAGTGCACACAGCCACCTAAGGGGCTCGCTGTCCCACGACGGGAGTCGCATGACGTCAGAAAATTCAGAGAAGAATGGCAGGTGTCGACTCAATGACAGTAAATCACTGTCTGCACCTACGTCTGAAGATCGTAGGCCTGTTCTCTTCTCCTCAGTGCTGCATCTGCCAGGAAGCCTCATGCCCATGTGGAAGAAATACTCACAGCACAAACAGGCGGACATCTGGTAGCGATGAAGGAAGACTTCACTGCTTAGAGAACTCTATGTCTTCTGTTACAAAAACTCAGTCGTAAGACTGTGGAATACAAACACAAAAAGAACACTTCTCTTACTTTTCCCTTACACTTTGCCTTTAGATGCTGTCTCCTTTTCACTTGCTGTCGGGACAAATTAATTCACAGAAATGAACTCTAACCCAATTTTTAACTGATCGTGGATATTAGCTTCAAACAGCTTAAAAAGCATCCCTTTCAGAGCAAGGCAGCAGCACTGGCACTATCAGTTTCTATCAAGGGGCCCTAACGCTTGGCAGCCCTCCGCACGATTCACGACAGTTCCCTCCCCAGGCAGAGATAAGCTGCCCTGGCAGGCATTATCTCTGACAGTCTTAAACAGACACAGCCCGGAACTTGTTTCTTTGTCAAGTCGGGGAATATTCAAGTTTCAAAGACAGATGAAAGACACACACACACACACACACACACACACACACGCATAGACACAGACACAGACACATGCACACACACACCACACACACATACACACACATACACATCACACGCACACACCACATATACATACAGACACACGCACAGACACACACACACCACACATAAACACACAGACACACACTCACGCACAGACACACACACAGACACACCACACACAGACATACTCACACACACCTAACTTAGACTTAATAACCCAGTGTTCTAAACACTTGGTCAATATTTTTCCAATTAAAATGAATACTGCTACCTGTAGGTGTTACTGAAATGAAGACACAAAAGGGAAATCAGCATACTGAAACATTTTCTTCATGACACAGCCACCTTCAAGGTAAACTGAACTTCGTGTGCAATGTAGACTGAACATGAGTAGTGTCCTAAAAGAAGAAAATCTGCCTGCTATTTTCTTTCTCCTGATACACACGACTACTGAAAACAGCTGGTACGAGTAGGGAAAGAAAGACGGTTAACCTCAGATTCTCACTGTCCACCGACGACAGTGGGGTGAACACGAGCCTCTTCTCGTCCATGTCCTGAAGCCGCGTGCTCCTTCTCCCCACATTCAAAGCAACGCCTGAGCCTTAAAAGGAGACGACACAGCCTGTGGGAATGGCAGCAGGGAGCACGTCTGCAACTCAGAGAAACTCGTCAGTGGCCTTCGCATTCCGGGGCTTGCTTTATCTTTGAAAGCCTGGTATCTGCTTGGCTGCCACCACAGACACAACCATCCACTTCACCTAAACTGAAACGTCAGCTTGACCTCTTCTCTCTTCTCCATTTTTGATTCACAATTTGTATAAACCCTTCCCTGTACCTGTCCTGGACTTGCGCCTTCGGGCGGCCTCACTGGAGTGTCATTATTTTAATTGCCTCTTAGCTGGTCACCCTTGTAGGACTCTCCTCTCTAATCCACTTGACACAATCCTGATGGTTATTTCTCAAGAAAAACAATGGCAATCATCAATCAAAAATGGCTACCACTTGGGAGAGGCTTTGTGCCATATGTTACAACTGCCTTCTGGAAATTATCTTATCTAATCCTCACAACAACAACCTAATGTGGTAGAGGCTACCACAGGCTATCCCCAGGCTATACCAGAGGCTATCCCCAGGTTTACACAGCATAATGAACTTGCCTAAGTGATGGCCTCTCTTTTTGATCTTCTGTATCTTAACAGACTTCAAGGACTCTGCCTATTTGAAACCAAAAATGTGCCCCCCAAAAGGCTCATACGTTCAGAGGTGTAGCTTCCAGAAAGGTGGTGAGCTTGTGGGAAGGGTGTCTTCATAATGGATTAATCCCTGAATGACGTGAGGGGCAGTTAGAGGACGTAGGTCAGTGGAGCGTGCCTCTGGAGGACCTACGCTGACCCTAGAACCTCCCTTCCTCTCTGGCTCCTTTCTGCTCCCTCTGCGTCCCAGCTGCCGTGAAATAGGCAGCTCTGCCCCACCGCACTCTTCACCACGATGTTTTGCCTTGGAGCAGCCAGTGGCCATGGACTGAGAGCTCCGAAACCGTGAGCTAAAAGTAAACCTTTTGTCCCTCAAGCGTGTAAGTCGAGAATCTGGGCCACTGAAAGCAAACACAGTGCCTTTGCACCCCAGCTCTCTGCCTTCCGAAAGTACATCATCGTGTATGTTTCCAAAGATACAACTGCCAAATTCAACATCTCTAATGCAAACCCCACGTTATCAGAGCACTGTACAAACGTCATTCCAGCCAGGTCCAGGGCCCTCTTACACAGGTTCTGAACAGTGTTCTGAAACGGTGCCCTGGCACCACAGCAGGTCCACACCGCTCTTCCTCCCTGCACTACATACCCAAGCCCAGACCCTAGTGACAGCTGTCATAAAAAACGACTGGCACCTTCTCTTCCTACCCTTGTCCCAGCTCCTCTCACACAAATCACCACGTCAGTTAAGTCTCACCAACTCAGTAAGATCGTTGAGGATCGATGAGGTTTTTCCACATAAACATTGATCTTTATGCTTCTTTTGTTCCCCTAACCCTAATGAAAGGTAGACAGAAGAATTCGATACCTGCTGGCCCGAGGTGAATAGAAATTCTCCCTTGACAGTGAGAATAATAATGCTCAGAGCTTCCTTTTTTGTACTGGAAGAGTTCAATGATATGTCATGCTTCATCCTTTTCTAACTACTTATTTTATTCAGCACCTGGCCAGTTTGCGCTACTTATTCAATACAGCATTTCAGTAATACCAATAACTTGTATATTCTTATTTCTGCTGTATTTCAGGTTTCAGAGTTTATTTCACACACATACATACACAAGCACGGAGATTAAGTTATAAGCAATAAGTCTGAGAGCTCCAGGTCAGCTTGCTTCCCAGTTACCACCCCACCTTTTCAAATGCAATTAGTGATCCTCTGATGGATAAGGGAAGGGGACACTGCTCCCTCCTGCTCTGCCTCAGTAATCTTCCCACTCTGTGCTTCTCTCGCTGCTCAGTGCTCCATTTGTCCTGTCTTGTCCTGTCTTTCTTTCATCCGTGAGGTTCTCATGGTCAATACTATCCCAGTGGATGAAGCTGAGCATATCAGGGCTCTGCCCTCCTGGCCGCGCGGTAGCCTGCGGTGGTCAACGCCACACTCCTAATGCACCATGCTGGCGACAACTGTCACTAGCCTGATCTATTGGCTCCTAGATCCCGGCTGCAGCCGTCCTTCACTGTAAATTAAGCGGCAGGGATGACAGATGATCTTTTTCAGCAGTACGTTCCCTCACAGCAGAAGAAGGGAGCGTGAAGTAACCTCAGAAAAGGAGCGAGGTTCCCGAGGAAGGAAGCAGTCCAGCGCTGCGGGATGAGGGGAAGTAGGCTGGGGTCAAGACGGTTACCCTGGAAACCACCAGCATAGCGCTTTCCTCTCCCTGCGGGCCACATGGAACCAGGTTTCATCCCAACAACCTCAGAAGGTCCCTGTGTGTATCACCGCAAGCACATCATCCTATCCCTGGCAGACAGAGAAGGCCCAACTTGAAGATTTAAAAACAGGCTCCAAGTTCAAGCTCTACCACTGGCAAAGTTCAGTTTCTTTGTGACAAAGTATCAACAACAAGGCTCATGCTACATACTACTACTAATAATGCTCAGACTGTTTCCTTCACAGGGCAGAGACAAAAACGACGAGACACGCAAGCACGTCCAAAGGTACACATCCTACACAAGCAGTGTCCCTCAGGCTGCAGAAATGTGAGCCGGGCGAGGCCCCGCACACACGCGGGTCCCACACGGTGGAGCCACTTCCCCCGGAGACCCCCGCGGAGGTCTCCGTCCCCACTGGCAAGACAGTGCCCGAGAGTCTCGGCGGCCTGCTGTCTGTCCGCCAGACAGCTCTTCTCACTGACTCCCTTCCACACCTCGCTTTTGTCCTCTGGGGCTCACCAACCTCATTTGCTAAGCACTAGGCGGCATGTATAGGGAAGCGGAGATGCAGCACGGAAAAATAGACTGACGCACACATTTTAATTAGAGAACGAGTTTTCACTCTTGCGGAGATGAATCCCTGAGCTTCTCTGAACAACCAGCTTCCCTGTATGTGCACAAATAAAATTCAGCTGTCAAAAATACAATGCCGTACACAACTTCTCACGCCAACATTTACTGAATAAAGAGTGACGTACACCTTTAGAGTGAAATCGTCTCCATAGCGCATAGGCGCCTCTTCTTCATTCTGATCCTACATTTAGTATCAAAACGTCTCTTAACACCCAACTCTTGACACGCCAAGCAGGATACACGTTAAGAAACCTCCCTGAAAACAAAGACAAACTCCCAGCTCTAACTGGCTCTTGCTGCCGTAGCTATCGCGGACGCGGTGAGCTTCCCGAATAAAAGCGATCGACACCAGGTCCGGGGCTCGAGCGCCCGGTGCCCCCTCCCGGGCAAGCCCGAGAAGCCCCACCTTGCTCCTCGGAGCGTCCGGCCGCCCTCCGCGCCCTGCCAGGGGACGGAAGCCAGACCGCAGGCCGGGCGGCTGGGCTGCCAGGGTGCGGACCGCCGGCGGCGCTCCCGAGCGGACACAAAGGCGGGGGCGCTGCCCGCGCAGCCGGCTCCTCGGAGCTCTGCGGGCGGCTCCGGGAGCACTTCTCACTCCCCCCAAGTTTCAAAGTAAAACTTGCAAAGACAAAGGCGGGCGCTTAGAAGCAGCCTGCCTGCGCTCTGGCACCCCGGCTGCGCCCCGAGACTCGGCGCCGCGACCCGGGCGGACCTCGGCTGCATCTGCGGAGCCCGAACTGGGGCCTGGGTCCGGCTGCGCCACCCGGCCGGGACTCCCCGGACCCCAGCGTGGGCCCCTGGGCAACCCGGGGCCCGGGAGCCAGGGCCGGCGAGGGCGGAGGCTGCGCGCGCGACCTCTGAGTCCCCGCGAGCGCAGGACGCGCGGGGCCGCCGCAGTCTTGGCTGCTGTCGCCGCGGCGCGAGGGAGGAGCCGGGGAGCGGCCCCGCCGCCGCCGCACAAAGGCCCGCGCCCGCCCTCCGAGCCCGGCCGCCCACCCGCTCACCTGGCTTAGCCGCCGAGTCCTCCGCATCCAGCGCCAGCCGGCGCCCAGCGACCGCCGCTCGCCCCAGCGCGCCCGAGGCCGCGGCCCGGCCGGATTGGCCGGCGGAGGCCCCGCCCACCCCGCCGCCGGCCCCGCCCCGCCCAGACCCCGGGACGCCGCCCCGCCGGGCCCCGGAGGGACCCGGTCTCGGACCCGAGGTCTCGCCCCCCGAGGTCCCGGCCCTGGTTAAGGGAGAGGCGCACGCAGGCGGCGGGCAGCTGCTCGCGGAGACGTGGGCGGCCGGCCCGTGGGGGACGTCACGGTGACCCTCGGCTAAAGGGCTCCCTCGCCACCCAGGGAAGCTGAAACTGCGCCCTGACGTCCGACTCCCGCCGGCGCGAGGCTGGGCACTGGGCTCCCGCCCGCGCCATCCGCGGCACCCTGACCGGTCGGGCTGCGCCCGGCACGGCGGGGCAGAGTCGGGGCCGCCCGCTGCGCGGCGGGTTCCCGATCTCCGGCCACGATCCGCCGCGGCCAGGCTGTCTGGGGCCGGCTCCTTTTTCTGCCACCCGCAGCTGCGGAGGAGGAGGGGTGTCTGGAGCCTCAAGGCCGCTCACACCCGCCCCGCGCGCTCTCCGCTGCTGTCCTGCCCACTCTCTCCCCACGGCTGTTTGGTCCCGATTGTGGGGCTCCTTGTGAGCACCCGAAGTCTGCTCTGTGCTCGCTAGCCCCTGGCTCCCGCGCGCACTTCACCACCGTGCACAGCGCTCCACGTTGCCTTGTCCCTTTCGCCTCCGTTTACCGAATAGCTGATGCATGAACATGGGTGGATTGAAGTGAATCTGTGAACCCGTTTTTTGGATTCAGAGTGCTATGCCATTCAGCACCCACCGTGCGGACCTGCCACACCGGCCTCATCAGGTTGCGTTTTAACATTTTAAGTAGTAGTTTGAAAACCAGGCCCCATCCTCTCATACATATAATATCCTACAGCAGGATGAGGTCCCTACAAAGTTGGGTCCACTCAGGGCAACAGTACTACTAATAAAAACAAGGTGATGCTGCGGACAGAGGGCAGCAACACAGGAAAGACGGAGGCAGTCCAGTGCCAGTCGGGCCAGCCTTCCCCCAGGACGGAGGCCGTTCACTCCTTAGACCTCTCCCTGTCTCTTGCGCAGGCCTTGCAGACACCGTGGCCTTCTCCACAGAGAACAATCGCCCGTGGTCCCCGAGTCCCGGCGACAGGATGCCACTCCCCAGATCGGCTCTGTGCTGACCTGCCTTCCCCAAGAGCGGCCTTCTCCGCGACGAGATTCCTCAACACACAGTTCCTTGGGCTGTGCAGTAGAGGATCTTGCTCTGCAGGCCGGCCTGTCCGAGTACTCCGCCCACCCCACACGGTTTGGACTATTGAAGTGGCTCAGGCTAGCGCGGCTCATCGTAACCACTGCTTCCTACACCCAGCAGTGACGAATAAGACTAACTCTTGCCTGTGACAGACACAGTCATAGACAAGGTCAACTCAGTAGATCCACACGTGACGAATGCTGTTTAGCTTTTCTTGAGTAAAGGAAAAAAGGATGTGCGTGTATGCGTGTAGGTGTGTGTGGCTTTATCACACCCCCAACTACTAACAATCAATGTAACAGGAAAGAAAGCCCCAATTTGAAGCTGGCCAGATTTAGCCCATAAAAATGAAATATACTTAATCATTTTAATTTCAAATAATTCATGTGTAATTTTTTAACATAAGTATGCCCCATAAGGGCATAAGATTGTATGCGATATACTTTATACCAAACTTTATGTATTCATGTATGTGCTTACTTAGCATAAGTAAAAGGAAGCGCCTATCCAACATGTGACACATGCTAAAAATTAAGTGTAGCTGTCTGAAATTCAATTTAACTGGGTATTCTGCACCTTCAGTGTTAACTCTGTCAGTATTAGCCTGTTATTTGACCCTGGTCGGTGAAGTCCTTGTTTCAGAATGGAATTGGTCAGATGATACAAAGAATACAGTGACTAGTCTTAAGAGTCGGGACTGGGCAGTGGTCATGTGAGAACCGCCCAGAGGGCAGACATCTTGGCAAAGCGTAGTGAAATTCTTGCTACCTTGTGTCCAAGTACTTCGTGGTCTGCCGATGACTTTTCTTTCTGAATCTCAGGTGCCAGCACCTATCCCACACCTTCCTTTCCCTGTGCACACATACATAACCCGTGGATCTCCGCTGGATGAGCATTCTCGTCTGCTTGGTCTCCCTCCCCGGTGAGCTGGCTGGTGGAACTCTGCTCCTACTACTTCTGCTGCCACAAAAACTGCAAAGCTAAAGAGCACTCAGTGCGCTGACTTCCCTTCGGTGCTTCATAAGGACTCTTTCAGAACAGCCAGCAGCCTTCCCCAAACCCACTACTGTTTGCTAAGGACTGTTTTGGTTTTGGTTTGTTTCTTTTGCAGTTAAAATTACACCCTCAGCAGGACTGGGGGCCACAGAATAAAATGAAATGAAAGAGGTACATGAGGGGAAATCTTGCAAAGCCATTTGCCTAGGATCTCCCGCAAATCCCTTCCTTCTTTCAGAGCCTTTCCCACCTTTTAAATTTGTTTTTAATTCCTTGAAAAGCCTGAGATCTTTTTGTTTCTCTTGACTCTGAGGGCGGCCTGGCCGCGGAAGCGCAGGCGCTGCTGTGGAGAACAAGGGCCCATTGCAAACTGGATGTTAAATTCTCACTGAAACACTGTCCTACTTTCTCACCTGTGACCACAGCTGGTCAGCATCGTCCAGTGTCCTCAGCCCACTTCTCAGCGCTAATTCTCAAGGGCAACTTCCTGGTTGATTCTGTAAGATAAAGTTCACAGGCATGGACTATAGTGGAAATAGTCTAAAGTCTACTGTCCTCATGCTGAGTTTCTATAGTTACTGTCCACGGTGATGGAAATAATGGTAAGGAGGTTAGAATCTATTTGATTGATTGGTTGATTGATTTGATTAATTCTGATGGATCATTTCATTGTATTCAACCCCTGTAGAGCCCCTGACAGGATCTATCTTGAGCTAGATGAGTGCCAATGAACTGGTTTCCCTCATCTACTGAATTACAATTTATTGGCAATTTATTGGCAAGACAAGTAAGAAAAATAAATCTTATAATAAAATGGTTTCCTGAACAAGAGTTTGGAACAAGGAACTTTTACATGTAAATATTATCTGTTTTTATTATTTCACACTCAGTCTGAAGGCATCCAGATGAATCTTCTTGCTTTCCTGATCTTGGCCTAAAAATCTATTATAATTGTAGAAGCAGAATATTTTATGACTCATAGTCATCTCTTTAAAAATCTCTTATGTGAGACTAGAGAGCTCACCTTGCGGAATCATTGCTCTGGGTCCAAACTTCAGAAGACAGAACAAAGGAAACGGGGGTGACACTCTGCAGAGGGCCCTGCACTTTCCCATGAAGTTTTGACTGTTGCCTTTAAAAAAATCCAGATCAGAGAGAAAAGGCCCACGAACTCAGACACAGAGTAAAACAAAATTTCTAAAACAGTACAGCCACCAAATGAAACTTTTTAAAATGAAATCAAGCTGATAGCATGTACATAAAAGAAATGTCCTTTGTTTTACAGCCATGAGTATGTCCTTGTAAAACTATTTCAAAAGTATTGAACATCAAAATGCAGATGTTTAATAGGGAACATATCCTTTAATTCCAACTGGATTGGTCATCAAAAGTAATTATACTGGGCCGGGGAGTTAGCTCAGTGGTTCCGGCGCCTGTCTTGCAAGCGCAAGGACCCGGGTTCGATTCCCCGGTAACCACATAACAATACTGGGTGTGGAGACTCACCCCAGCAGCAACCAGCACCACATACCACAGTGCCGGGTGTGGTGGCTCACGCCTATAATCCCAGCACTCGGGAGGCAGAGGCAGGAGGATTGTGATGTGAGTTTGAGGCTGAGTTGAGGGCCAGCCTGAACCACAAAGCGAGACCCTGTCTCAAAAAACCTAAAAAAAAAAAAAAGTAATTATACTTAGGCTGGGGATTTAGCTCATTGGTTTAGGTCGCAAATTCGATCCCAGGTAAACATATACAACAAAGCTGCGTGTGGAGACTCACACCCACCAGCAATCAGTACCACATACCACAGGGCAGGGTGTGGTGGCTCATGCCTGTAACCCCAGCACGTGGGAGGCAGAGCAGGAGACTGCTGTGAGTTCAAGGTTGAGCTCAGTGTCAAACTGAACTGCAAAACGAGACCGTGTCTCAAAAAAATTATATTCAAAATGGCATCTGTAAGTAAAGAAAAGATGAATTGCCTTTTACTTTGTCAGAAAGAATCTTATAACCACTTTTGTCTTTTTTTATATTCAATCATAAATATATGTGCCTTGTAGATTTCTTCCAGACACTGGAGTAGATTAGCAAGAGAGCTAATCTGCATTCTTCCTTCTGACGTAGGCCTCTAGAAATGAATCTCAGTCCTTCTGAGTTTCTCATGAAAAACCATTCGTTAACTCAACAAGGAATTATACAGACAGCTATAAATGTGGAGTGAGTTATCAAATATCTTTACTGAAATGTTCTACTGTTTATTATCTGTTTTTTAACAAATGTTTCTGTTACTTTTAAAAAATAAAATTCAAGTGGGGGCCGGGGAGTTAGCTCAGTGGTTTCGGCGCCTGTCTCGCAAGCACAAGGACCTGGGTTCGATTCCCCGGTAACCATATAACAATACTGGGTGTGGAGACCCACACCCAGCAGCAACCAGTACCACATACCACAGTGCTGGGCGTGGTGGCTCACGCCTGTAATCCCAGCACTTGGGAGGCAGAGGCAGGAGGATTGCTGTGATGAGTTTGAGGCTGAGCTCAGGGCCAGCCTGAACCACAAAGCGAGACCCTGTCTCCAAAAACCTAAAAAAAAAATAAAATAAAATAAAATTCAAGTATTAGTATCAAGTTCAGCACACACCAGTGTACTTGATTTGTAGGGTGTTGACAGCAAAAGCAAAGAAAAAGGTACTGCGGATGGAGAGTGTTTATTACAGTGCAGCTCACAGGATACCGGTCTACTGCCAACGGGAACACTGTTCACCACGGCTGAAGACAGCATGAAAAGCAGGGCCCCGACTAGAAAAGCTTTCCTTCTCTGTAGCCCTCAGCCTCTTGCTACACTTCTTGTGGTGTGAATTTTCGTTAATTCTGCAGGTCCAGCTGTCTTTGATGATCTTGTGGCCTTCATCCTGAAACAAAGGGCCATGTGCTCCAGGGTGTGGACTAGGTATGTGATTCAGGCTGGAGCCCAGCTCCGCGGCTCATCAATAGACACATGCTTTTGTCTATTGTTGCAGAAAGTAGGGAAAGTGTGAAAAAGTCTATAACTGAACTGGCCCCTCCCTTAAAGGGAGCTTAAAGCTAGGTAAGAGGTCCTATATTCATAAATATTACCAATAAGACAGGGTAAAATGCCCTTGTATGCTTCCTGTGGGATCTGAAAGTGGTAGTACTCTTCATCTTTTTTCATAATGCCACTAAAAAGTCCTATGGGATAAAAACGAAGTCAATGTCTTAATATAATTATGTATGTGTGTCTTTCCCTCAACATCTCTAAACTCTGTGGATTAAGGGTGTGTTTGAAATAGTCTCACATTTCCCATAACACTTACTGCAGTGCCTTGACACAGCAGCTGTCCAAATACTATTTGTTGACTAATTATGGCTGTAAACTTAGACCAAAATAAGTCTGTGGTACTGTAATCCTCATTATTTTACAACCACGAAGGCTGAGCTCAGTTTTACTAGTATATAAAGGAAGGTCAGTCAGCTTCAGGCAGGCTCCTGTACAAGTGCCTCTGAGCTCAGGATAGATTATTTTTGCATCCGGTGAAAGAAGTCAATCTATGTCTTCGTGTGCGTGCTGCCTCAAAGCAAAGAGCAAAGCCAATTGATGTTCCACGTAACCACAAAATCTGGGATACTTTGAGTAATGTTCATATTCATTTAAACAGGAATTGTGCACGAACAAGAATTATCCTGAGTTTAAGATTTTAAAAAGAAAAATAGGAAGGGCAAAAGTTATTTTAAATTCAATCTAGGACTCAAATTCTATCTAGGCTCAAATCCCTTAAAATAGGCGAGCAATATGTTTTTGCTTTATTTATTCTTTTTGAAGACCTACAAAGCAAACCAGACATAAAGGATGTTCTCTGCAGAATCGGTTCAGAGCAACTCCTCCCTAACTTGTTTACGAAAATAGCCAAGGGGGAAGGGGGAGGCGCCCTCAGAATTGGGGTTGTGAAAGCTTGTCTTACACAGAGAAAATTATTTGCGTTGGGGCTGCTCTGAAGAGTGAGGCATTGCGCAGAACGAATGAGTCGTCCCCCACAGCTTCCCAGTAAAGACAAATGGAGCCGCCACGCGGTCTTCCCCCCTTTTTTCTCCCCTTTGCTTTCAGGAGCTTTCTATAAGTGTCTTTCAGACAGTCACACGTTTTGCTTCCCTCTGTCTCTCTCTGCAAAAGACCCTTGAAGGCACTTGATCGCTGGCTAATGTTCCTTTGGTGACGTTGTTCTCCGGGCTCGCTCTGACGCGGAAGAGCCCTTTTGGCTCCGATCATATTCTATTCAGTTCATAAAAAGCACACACACAACTTTTCCCTCGCTAGCCTTCATCTCTCCTTTAAACTCTGTTCTTTTCTCATGTTTCTACTTAGTTTCAAAACTTTCCATTGCTGCTTTTAAAATGCAACGTCTTGTGTAGCGTGCGCTTTGTTCCCCGTCTCGAAGCCGAGCCTGAGGTCGTGGGCCGGATCCTTTTCCACTTCAGAGCCTCTAGTCCTGCGTGTGCTGTTTTTATGGGAGCCGTAAGGACTGCAACAGAGTCCCCCATGGCATAATGCATTATTCATTGAGAAGCACTTTCATAGGCCCATTCTTTTGCCCAAGGCACAAATACAAGTGGTCAGTCTCACCTCCGCTCCCACTCCCTCTGGCTGGCAGGAAGCCGTGCGACAGACGGGAAGGACAACTGAAGTAGACAACAAACATCTGCAATCAGCGAGCCCCCTTAGAGAATACACAGAGAGAGGCGCGAAGACAAAGGTGGTGACCTCCGTTTTCTTCGCCTGCTTGTCTTCGCTCCTTCCAGCTCCAGACCCAAGAGGCGGACTTGTGACTGGAGAAAAGACGCAAAGGTGCGCGGACTGAGTAGAGAGGAGACTCAGGCCCCCTCGTCCTCTCTCAAGAGTACCCTTGAGGAAGGAAACGTTGACAGGGTGCGGTTGAGGGAGCAACGTGGCCGGCGAGTCGCTGCTGCCCTCTGGAAGCCCACTGGGGTCCTGGCAGGGCGAAGCTTTAGCTCCTGCTGCTACAGTCACGTTGGTTGGTAAAATAATGAAACATTTCCACATCACTGGGAAAATGTTGTTACCCCAGTTGTCACACAGATCTGTCCAATGCCGGACCCTTCCTAGACTACCATTCTACTGCCTCCAACTGTCCAGAAGTTAAAGAGAGTAAAGCCTGTGCGCATTTGCAGACCGGAGAGTCGCTAGGAGCCAGCCTTTGTCCACGTAGCTCTCGCCAGTGGCAAAGTCTGGCTGTACTTTAAACTGTGCCTTGTAAGAGGACCTTGGCCTGTCTGAGATCGTGGTCTTCGCTAAGCTGAGACAACAGATAGGTGTTCTAGGATGGAAGCAGAAGCACATTTAGCCTCTAAGTATGAATAATAAGATCTCCAGTATCTTCAGGCAGTGATGGAAAATCCTTCAGATTTTCACTGAGGCAAACAGCCTGCTGCAGCACTGGTGCCAGAGTTGGCCTGCACTGTCCTAGGGCTGTTGTGAGGGTTAAGTAAGGTGCACTGTGCTAAGCATGGTGTCTCCAATACCCATTATGTATTCAGTAAATGCTATTATCTGAACAAAGTGTGGGCCCAGTTGATGGTTCTGATTTTCACCTACAGAATCAGAGATTTCCTGAGTTGATGGCAAATAGATATTTTCTTTCTGGAAAAAAAGAAAGGACCTACCAATATCCTCATGCTTACACTTGGAGTTATTATACAAAGAATAACTTCCTGGGGATATATTAGAGAATGGCTTTCTGGTATACTTCGAGAACATATCTTGGAGTCTTGCCAAACAAGCTTCATCAATGAGACTGTTGAATTTAACTAGTAGTTTGGACTATGGCTACTATGTTTCTGTTAACAACACACTTTTCCCCAAGCAGAAATACTTTTACAGCAGTGGAAAATATTTTTAATTTGCTAATATTATGCTATCATTCAATGACCCACTATTTTATGAAAATACGCTTAACTAAAGCCAATTACATTGCTTATGAAGATGAAAACATGTTGGGCCTCTCAGTGTCTGGTCCCTAACAGACATTTAATAGATTTATCTCATTAAAGGATCTCAAAACACTGTATAGTTATAGAGGTGTGTCCCATCGGCTCGAATTCCCTTATTTATCAGAGGAAACTAGGAGAGACTGGCCAGGGTCAGAGTCAGGGGAAAGCAAGGAGGAGCCCAAGTCTCTGTGTTTGTAATTCTCTCCCATGCAGCACTGCTGTCAGAGGCAATATCCCCTTTCAGACGACAAGAGACATGTTTAATGGTTGAAAGCGAGCCGCAGCTTCGTGGCCAAGCCTCATAATCTGTACTGACACCGCCGTGCCTGGGCTGCTGTCCCTTAATCTGATGGGAATGCTCACCTCAGCTTTCTTCTCTGTCAAGCTAAGGACGCTGTTCTGGTGGCTGGGACCAAACACCTGACACCCACAAACCAAAGCAGGAGAGGTTTATTTGGGCTCAGAGGGAGTGGAGGTTTTAGTTCGTAGTCGGCTGGCTCTGAGGCAAGAATGCACGGCAGAGGTGCCTGGCAGAGGAGGAACAGTCCGTGGCGGAAGTAGTGAAATGAAGCACCACAGAGCTTTCCTCCCTCTTTTACCCCATCCAGGCTATAAGCCTATTGCATGGTGCCACTCTCACCCAACATGGGCCTCCTCATGTCCATGCCCAGGACTGTGCTCAACCCATCTGCCGACGAATTTAGTGATCACATACTCTTCATCCAGCCACTCTGAAAAACTCTTCTTCAGGTGCCCGTTACACCCGGGCACACGGTGGGGGCTCAGCCTTCCGTTCAATCTGCTGACGTGCCAGGCACCCAGGAGTGACACCGCGGAGCTGTACGTGCCTCACTTGTGTTGGTCAGCTCTCCACCACTGTGACAACAATTCCACAGCTACTCCGACCTGAATCTGGCCTTGTTTCTGCCCTTGCCCCCAGACTGTACCCTCCTACAACCACACCCCAGCCTGCACCTCTTTGTGAAACCCACAAGTCTAAGATGGCGCAGAGACTCCAGGGCCTTCCTGTGCACACACCTTCACTGAGCACCTTCACTTGGCGCTGCACGGAGGGACTGCACAGAGGTGATTAAGACCCCAAGTCAGGTGACTTTAAGGTAGGGGAATCATCTGGTAAGTCTGACTGAGTGCACAAGCCTTTTAAGTCTGAGGCAAGAGCTCAGACATAGATGTCACAGAGACTCAGAGAACAAGGTGGGGGATCACAGGACAAGGCACGGCGGTGGCCTCCAGGTGTTCAGATCAGCAGTCAGCCATGCACCGAGGCTCTGCTGCTACAGCCAGGGTCTGAATTCGTCCGTCAGCGCTGAGTCGAATGAGGGTCCTGAGCCCCAGACAGGAGCTGAGTTCAGCCCTGTGACACCCTTGCAGGCCACATCCAGACTTTGGACCTAGGAACTGTCACCTAAGCAAGTGGCATTGTTTTAGGATACTGAATTCATGATAACTTGTTGTGTAATAAGAACATTTATTTGCTGCCCAAGCCCAGTCTCCCGGGTCGGCATCACTTCCACCTGTCCCCAGCCTGCATCCCTAGGACAGGGACAGCCTCTGTCACAACCCTACCACACAATCCCCGCCTGCCACCCCCGACCCAAACGGCCCACACATGTACACAGCTTGTCGTTTACCCCCACCAGCCTCTCTCTCACACGTGCCAACACCACTGTCACCACCGCCCAGCACACCACTGTGCGGCACCGCTCTGCCCAGCCACAGAGCTCACCAGGCAAGGCCACCGCCGGCAGCACCAGATGGAACTGCTGTCCCCTTTCCAAGGCCGACAAGCAGGACTGGGCTAGCCGCAGGGAAGACATAATCTGGGAACCAGCCACAGGCAGCGTCAGCCCTGTTTCCCAGCCCGAGCCTCAGGGCTTAGCTGCTCTCTCTTCTCCCGAGGGAAATGAAATGGCTTCTCTCCTCTCTGAGGACCTCCAGGCGCTTTGCTTCCAGCGGCCTCCGACTTCTGACGCCCCTCCCCCACTCACCCTCGAGCCAAGGGTGAGCTGTTGCATTTGCTCTTTCTGACCTTCCTTCTGTTGGTGCCATGTGCAAGATGATGCCCCTCCCCTGTCCTTGTCCCTCCGCTGGAGCTTCCTCTGCGGTAGACGGGACGAGTGGCACGCTGTCTAATAAAAAGAACAACCACAACGGCTAGCCCTGGACTTCTGAGGACATGAGTGAGGAAGAGGGGACAGACAAGTACGGTGGCTTAATGACTTTGGGGACAAAAGGAAGAACAAAAAATCAGCCCATCATTAAATAACCAGATAATCTGAGGGGGTTGGGTTTTGCATTTTATTTTTCAGTATGAGGGACTGAACACAGGGCCTCTGCACTGAGCTATATGTCCACCCCTTTTAAAAATATATTATTTTGAAACAGGTTTTCACTAAATATCTACACTGCCAAATCTAGGCTCTGATTTACAATCTTCCTACTTCACTTTCCCAGAACGCTGGAATTACAGCCATGTGTCACCATGCCTGGCTAACTTTGTTGTTTTTCAGTTTTTGTTTTGTTTGGTTTTGTACTGGAGACCAAACTCTGGACCTTGCATTTGTAAGGCAGGTGCTAGAACCACTGAGCCAAATCCCCAGCCCTTGCCTGGCTAATTTTAATATTAATAATAAT